>MU224774.1:507040-542079 GCA_018584345.1 Thuja plicata | reverse complement strand
TTTATATATCTGTCAGGCAGATTATGAAATACTTCTAGGGTTCTTTCAAGGAGAGAATATACCTTAGGGATATTTCAACAAAGTTCAGGGTAGTAAATGAATTTGATGGATTAATTTGGTTAAATGTCTATTTTTTTTCAATGAAATGACTATCATCATTTAAATCAAATCTTTACTTTCAGTTCGGTCTGTTTTAGTAAAAGTTACAGTGATCATTCCCTATAATTCCACCAATAGCAAACTAGAATAATTTAGTGATTTCATTATTCTAAGTTGTCAAGGGTGTTCCCACCCGAGTTTGTGGAGCTCAAAGTGCTGGAGGTTTCAAACCCTTGTTTCTTTTATTCTACTCTATGCTGGGTCAGTGTTAGGGATAAATAGAGTGAACCCTCTAAGGGGTATTTTTGTGACAGCAAGAAAAGGGAACAACACACTGATAATGGGCTATAATCTCATAACAAGCTATTCTGAGTTTCCACATAACTGAATAAGTCAACCGTTCATTGATAATGAGCTACAATCTCATAAGAAGTCATTCTAAGGTTCCACATCACCGAATTGATAAACTATTCCCTGATAATGAGCTATAATCTCATAAAAGGTCATTCTAGGGTTCTAGATCATTGAATTTGTCAACCGTTCACTGATAATGAGCTATAATCTCTCATAAAAAGCTATTTTTAGGTTCCACATCATCAAATCGGTCAACCATTCATTGATAACGAGTTGTATCTCATAAAAATCCATTCTAAGGTTCTAGATCACTGAATCAGTCAATCATTCACTGATAATAAGCTGTAATCCCATAACAAGTCATTCTGAGGTTCCACATCACTGAATCGGTCAACCATTCATTGATAATGAGTTACAATCTCATAACAAGTTGTTCTGAGTTTCCACATCACCGAATCTGTCAATCGTTCATTGATAATGAATTATAATCTCATAATAAGCCATTTTGAGGTTCTAGAATGCTGAATCGGTCAACTGTTCATTGATAATTAGCTGTAATCTCATAACAAGTCATTCTAAGGTTCCAAATCATTGAATCAGTCAACCAGTCATTGATAATGAGCTACAATCTCATAACAAGTCATTTTGACATTCTAGATCACCGAATCGATCAACCATTCATTGATAATGAGCTACAATATCATAACAAGTCATTCTAAGGTTCCACATCGCCGAATCGGTCAACCGTTCACTGATAATGAGCTATAATCTCATAACAAGCTGTTCTGAGGTTCTAGATCATCGAATTGGTCAATTGTTCACTGATAATGAGCTGTAATCTCATAACAAGGCATTCTGAGGTTCCACATCACCAATCGGTTGACCGTTCATTGACAATGAGCTACAATCTCATAACAAGTCATTCTGAGGTTCCACATCACTGAATCTATCAACCGTTCATTGATAATGAGCTATAATCTCATAACAAGTCATTCTAAGGTTCCACATCAACAAATCGGTCAACCGTTCACTGATAATGAGCTATAATCTTATAACAAGCCATTTTAAGGTTCTAGATCATTGAATCGGTTAACCATTCACTGATAATGAGCTGTAATCTCATAACAAGCCATTCTGAGGTTCCACATAGCTAAATCAGTCAACTATTCATTAATAATGAGCTACAATCTCATAACAAGTCATTCTAAGGTTCCACATCACCGAATATGTCAACCATTCACTGATAATGAGTTGTAATCTCATAAAAAGCCATTCTAAGGTTCTAGATCGCCGAATCGGTCAATTGTTTAATGATAATGAGCTATAATCTCATAACAAGCTATTCTGAGTTTCCACATTGCCGAATCGGTCAACTATTCACTGATAATAAGTTGTAATCTCATAACAGCCCATTCTGAGGTTGTAGATCACTGAATCGGTCAACCGTTCATTGATAATGAGCTGTAATCTCATAACAAGCTATTTTGAGGTTCCACATCACCGAATCGGTGAACCGTTCATTGATAATGAGCTACAATCTCATAACAATTTGTTCTGAGATTCCACATCGCTGAATCGGTCAACCGTTCGTTGATAATGAGTTGTAATCTTATAACAAGCTATTCTGAGGTTCTATATCACTGAATCAATCAACTGTTCATCGATAATGAGCTATAATCTCATAACAAGCCATTTTGAGGTTCCACATCACTGAATCGGTCAACTATTTGCTGATAATGAGCTGTAATCTCATAACAAGCCATTCTGAGGTTCTAGATCACCGAATCGGTCAACCGTTCACTGATAATGAGCTATAATCTCATAACAAGATATTCTGAGCTTCCACATCACCAAATCGGTTAACCATTTGCTGATAATGAGCTATAATCTCATAACAAGCCATTCTGAGGTTCTAGATCACCGAATCGGTCAATCGTTCACTGATAATGAGCTGTAATCTCATAACAAGCCATTTTGAGGTTCCACACTGTTGAATCGGTCAACCATTCATTGATAATGAGTTGTAATCTCATAACAAGTCATTCTGAGGTTCCACATCGCTGAATCAGTCAACCGTTTGATGATAATGAGTTACAATCTCATAACAAGCCATTCTGAGATTCTAGATCACTGAATCGGTCAACCATTTGCTGATAATGTGCTGTAATCTCATAACAAGCTATTCTGAGGTTCCACATCACTGAATAATTCAACCATTCACTGATAATGAGCTGTAATATTGTAACAAGTTGTTCTAAGGTTCTAGATCATTGAATCAGTCAACCCTTCGTTGATAATGAGCTACAATCTCATAACAAGTTGTTCTGAGGTTGCACATCACCGAATCGGTCTACCATTCACTGATAATGAGTTATAATCTCATAACAAGTCGTTGTGAGGTTCTAGATCGCCAAATTGGTCAATCGTTCATTGATAATGAGCTGTAATCTCATAACAAGCTATTCTAAGGTTCCACATCACCAAATCGGTCAACCGTTCACTGATAATGTGCTATAATCTCATAATAAGCCATTTTGAGGTTCTAGATCACCGAATCGGTCAACCATTCATTGATAATGAGCTGTAATCTCATAACAAGCCATTCTGAGGTTCCACATCGCCGAATTGGTCAACCAGTCATTGATAATGAGCTACAATCTCATAACAAGTCATTCTATGGTTCCACATCACTGAATTGATCAACCATTCATTGATAATGAGCTACAATCTCATAACAAGTCATTCTAAGGTTCCACATCACTGAATCGGTCAACCATTCACTGATAATGAGATGTAATCTCATAACAAGCCATTTTGAGGTTCTAAATCACCGAATCAGTCAACCATTAACTGATAATGAGCTGTAATCTCATAACAAGTCATTCTGAGGTTCCACATTGCCAAATTGGTCAATCATTCATTGATAATGAGCTACAATCTCATAACAAGTCATTCTAATTTTCCACATCACTGAATCGATCAGCCATTCGCTGATAATGAGCTGTAATTTCATAAAAAGCCATTCTGAGGTTCTAGATTGCTGAATCGGTCAATCATTTGCTGATAATGAGTTGTAATCTCATAAAAAGCTATTCTGAGGTTCTACATCACCGAATCGGTCAACTATTCACTGATAATGAGTTGTGATCTCATAACAAGCTATTCTAAGGTTCTAGATCACCGAATTGCTCAACCGTTCATTGATAATGAGTTATAATCTCACAACAAGCCATTCTGAGGTTCCACATCACCGAATCGGTGAATCGTTCATTGATAATAAGCTACAATCTCATAACAATTTGTTCTGAGGTTCCACATCACCGAATTGGTCAACCGTTTGCTGATAATGAGTTGTAATCTCATAACAAGCCATTCTAAGGTTCTAGATCACTAAATCGGTCAACTGTTCACTGATAATGAGCTGTAATCTCATGACAAGCTATTCTAAGGTTGCACACTGTTGAATTGGTCAACCGTTCATTGATAATGAGTTGTAATCTCATAACAAGCTATTCTGAGGTTCCACATCACTGACTCATTCAACCGTTCCCTGATAATGAGCTGTAATCTCGTAACAAGTCATTCTGAGGTTCTATATCGCTGAATCAGTCAGCCATTCCTTGATAATGAGCTGTAATCTCATAAGAAGCCATTCTAAAGTTCCACATCGCCGAATCGGTCAACTGTTCATTGATAATGATCTACAATCTCATAACAAGTCATTCTGAGGTTCCATAATGCTGAATTGGTCAACCGTTCATTGATAATGAGCTATAATGTCATAACAAGTCGTTCTGAGGTTCTACATCATTGAATTGGTCAACCATTCACTGATAATGAGCTGTAATCTCATAATAAGCCATTCTAATATTCTAGATCACCAAATTGGTCAACCCTTCACTGATAATGAGTTGTAATCTTATAACAAGCCTTTCTGAGGTTCCACATCAACGAATCGGTTAACTATTCATTAATAATGAGCTACAATCTCATAATAAGTCATTCTCAGGTTCCACATCGCTGAATGGGTCAACCGTTCATTGATAATGAGCTACAATCTCATAACAAGTCATTCTGAGGTTCTACATCACTAAATCGGTCAACCATTCATTTATAATGAGCTACAATCTCATAACAAGTCATTTTGAGGTTCCACATCACCAAATTAGTCAACCATTCACTAATAATGAGCTATAATCTCATAACAAGCCATTCTGAGGTTCTAAATCACCAAATCGGTCAACTATTCACTGATAATGAGCTTTAATCTCATAACAAGTCATTCTAAGGTTCCACAACTATGAATCAGTCAACCATTCATTGATAATGAGCTACAATCTCATAACAAGTCATTCTGAGGTTTCACATCACCAAATCGGTCAACCATTCATTGACAATGAGCTACAATCTCATAACAAGTCATTCTAAGGTTCCCCATCACCGAATCGGTAAACTATTCACTGATAATGAGATGTAATCTCATAACAAGCCATTTTGAGGTTCTAGATCACCGAATCAGTGAACCATTAACTGATAATGAGCTATAATCTCATAACAAGCCATTCTGAGGTTCTAGATCACCGAATCGGTCAACCATTCACTGATAATAAGCTGTAATCTCATAATAAGCTATTCTGAGGTTCCACATTGCCAAATCGGTCAATCATTCATTGATAATGAGCTATAATCTCATAACAAGTCATTCTGAGGTTCTAGACCACTGAATTGGTCAACTATTCATTGATAATGAGTTGTAATCTCATAACAAGCCATTCTAAGGTTCCACATCGCTGAATAGGTCAACTATTCATTGATAATGAGCTACAATCTCATAACAAGTTGTTTTGAGGTTCCACATCGCCGAATCGGTCAATCGTTCTTTGATAATGAGTTGTAATCTCATAACAAGCCATTCTGAGGTTGTAGATCATCAAACTGGTCAACCGTTCACTGATAATGAACTTTAATCTCATAACAAGCTATTCTGAGGTACCACATTGCCGAATTGGTCAACTATTTGCTGAAAATGAGCTATAATCTCATAACAAGCCATTCTGAGGTTCTAGATCACCGAATCGGTCAACTGTTCACTCATAATGAGCTGTAATCTCATAACAAGGTGTTCTGAGGTTCCACATCACTGAATCAGTCAACCGTTTACTAATAATGAGATGTAATCTCATAACAAGCTATTTTGAGGTTCTAGATCACCGAATCGGTGAACCATTCTCTCATAATGAGCTGTAATCTCATAACAAGCTATTCTGAGGTTCTACATCATCTAATTACTCAACTGTTTATTGATAATGTGCTACAATCTCATAACAAGTCATTCTGAGGTTCCACATTGCCAAACTGGTCAACATTTCACTGATATTGAGTTGAAATCTCATAACAAGCCATTCTAAGGTTCTAGATCACCGAATCGGTCAACCATTCACTGATAATGAGCTGTAATCTCATAACAAGATATTCTGAAGTTCCACATCACTGAATCAGTCAGTCATTCACTGATAATGAGCTGTAATCTCATAACAAGCTGTTCTGAGGTTCTAGATCACCGACTCAGTCAATCGTTCATTGATAATGAGCTATAATCTCATAACAAGCCTTTTTGAGGTTCTACATCACTAAATCGGTCAACCGTTCATTGATAATCAGCTACATTTTTATAACAAGTCATTCTGAGGTTCCACATCACCGAATCTATCTACCGTTCATTGATAATGAGCAACAATCTCATCATAAGTTATTTTGAGGTTCCACATCGCCGAATCGGTCAACCATTCGCTGAGAATGAGCTATAATCTCATAACAAGCCATTCTAAGGTTCTAGATCACCGAATCGGTCAACCATTCACTGACAATGAGCTGTAATCTCATAACAAGCCATTTTGAGGTTTCACATCGCTAAATCAGTCAACCATTTATTGATAATGAGCTACAATCTCATAACAAGTCATTCTGAGGTTCCACATCACTGAATCGGTCAACCCATCATTGATAATGAGCTACAATCTCATAACAAGTCATTCTGAGGTTCCACATCACCAAATCAGTCAATTGTTCACTAATAATAAGCTATAATCTCATAACAAGCCATTCTGAGGTTCTAGATCGCCATATTGGTCAACTGTTCATTGATAATGAGTTGTAATCTCATAACAAGTTGTTATAAGGTTCCACATCACCAAATGAGTCAACCATTCATTGATAATGAGCTACAATCTCATAACAAGTCATTTTGAGGTTTCACATCGCCAAATCAGTCAACCATTCATTGATAATGAGCTATAATCTCATAATAAGTCATTCTGAGGTTCTACATCACCAAATCAGTCAACCGTTCATTAATAATGAGCTATAATCTCATAACAAGTCATTTTGAGGTTCCACATCACTGAATCGGTCAACCATTCACTGATAATGAGTTGTAATCTCATAACAAGCCATTCTAAGGTTCTAGATCACTGAATTGGTCAACCATTCACTGATAATGAGTTGTAATCTCATAACAAGCTATTCTGAGGTTCCACATCGCTAAATCGGTCAACCATTTGCTGATAATGAGCTGTAATCTCATAATAAGCCATTCTGAGGTTCTAGATCACCAAATCGGTCAATCATTCATTGATAATGAGCTGTAATCTCATAACAAGTCATTCTCAGGTTCCACATCGCCGAATCGGTCAACCAGTCATTGATAATGAGCTAGAATCTCATAACAAGTCATTTTGAGGTTCCACATCATTGAATCAATCAACCATTCATTGATAATGAGCTACAATCTCATAACAAGTCATTCTAAGGTTTCACATCGCCGAATCGGTCAATCGTTCACTGATAATGAGCTGTAATCTCATAACAAGCCATTTTGAGGTTCTAGATCACCGAATCGGTCAACCATTCATTGATATTGAGTTGTAATCTCATAACAAGTTGTTTTGAGGTTCCACATCCCCAAATTGGTCAACCGTTCATTGATAATGAGCTATAATCTCATAAAAAATTGTTATGAGGTTCCACATCACTGAATCGGTCAACCGTTCATTAATAATGAGCTACAATCTCATAACAAGTTGTTCTGAGGTTCCACATCACCAAATCGGTCAATCGTTCGCTGATAATAGGTTGTAATCTCATAACAAGCTATTTTGAGGTTCTAGATCGCCAAATCGGTCAACCATTCAGTGATAATGAGCTATAATCTCATAACAAGCAATTCAAAGGTTCCACATCACTGAATCAGTCAACCATTCTTTGATAATGAGCTACAATCTCACAACAAGTCATTCTAAGGTTCCACATCACCTAATTGGTCAACCATTCACTAATAATGAGCTGTAATCTCATAAAAAGCCATTCTGAGGTTCTAGATCACCGAATCGGTCAATCATTTGCTGATAATGAGCTTTAATCTCATAACAAGTTATTCTGAGGTTCCATATCACCAAATCGGTCAACTGTTTGCTGATAATGAGTTGTAATCTCATAACAAGCCATTCTAAGGTTCTAGATCACCAAATCTGTCAACTGTTCATTGATAATGAGCTGTAATCTCATAACAAGCCCTTCTCAGGTTCCACATCGCCGAATCAGTCAACCACTGATTGATAATGAGGTACAATCTCATAACAAGTTTTTCTTAGGTTCAACATCGCTGAATCAATCAACCGTTCATTGATAATGAGTTGTAATCTCATAATAAGCCATTCTGAGGTTCTAGATCACTGAATCGGTCAACCGTTCACTGATAATCAGCTATAATCTCATAACAAGCCATTCAGAGGTTCTACATCGCCAAATTGGTCAACCATTTGCTGATAATGAGCTGTAATCTCGTAACAAGCCATTCTGAGGTTCTAGATTGCCAAATCGGTCAACCATTTGCTGATAATGAGCTATAATCTCATAACAAGATGTTCTAAGCTTCCACATCGCCGAGTCGGTCAACCGTTTGCGGATAATGAGTTCTAATCTCATAAAAGGCCATTCTGAGGTTCCACATCGCTGAATCGGTCAACCATTCATTGATAATGACCTATAATCTCATAACAAGTCATTTTGAGGTTCCACATCGCTGAATCGGTCAACCTTTCGCTGATAATGAGTTGCAATCTCATAACAAACTATTATGAGGTTTTAGATCATCGAATCAGTCAACCATTCGCTGATAATGAGCTGTAATCTCATAACAAGCTATTCTAAGGTTCCACATCACCGAATCGATCAACCATTCACTGATAATGAGCTATAATCTTGTAACAAGTCATTCTAAGGTTCTAGATCACTGAATCAGTCAACCGTTCCTTGCTAATGAGCTCTAATCTCATAACAAGCCATTTTGAGGTTCCACATCGCCAAATTGGTCAACCATTCATTGATACTGATCTATAGTCTCATAACAAGTAGTTCTGAGGTTCCATAATGCCAAATCAGTCAACCGTTCATTAATAATGAGCTACAATCTCATAACAAGTCATTCTAAGGTTCCACATCACCAAATCAGTCAACCATTTTCTAATAATGAGCTGTAATCTCATAACAAGCCATTCTGAGGTTCTAGATCATAGAATCGGTCAACCATTCACTGATAATGAGCTATAATCTCATAACAAGCCATTCTGAGGTTTCACATTACCGAATCAGTCAACCCTTCATTAATAATGAGCTACAATCTCATAACAAGTCATTCTGAGGTTCCACATCGCTAAATCGATCAATCATTCATTGATAATGAGCTACAATCTCATAACAAGTCATTCTAAGGTTTCACATCACCAATTCGGTCAACCATTCATTTATAATGAGCTACAATCTCATAACAAGTCATTCTAAGGTTCCACATCACCAAATCAGTCAACTATTCACTAATAATGAGTGGTAATCTCATAACAAGCCATTTTGAGGTTCTAGATCACCAAATCGGTCAACCGTTCACTGATAATGAGCTGTAATCTCATAACAAGCCGTTCTGAGGTTCCACATCACTAAATCAGTCAACCATTAATGGATAATTAGCTACAATATCATAACAAGTCATTCTAAGGTTCAACATCATGCAATCGGTCAACCATTCACTGATAATGAGTTGTAATCTCATAACGAGCCATTCTAAGGTTCTAGATTGTTGAATCGGTGAAGCATTCGCTGATAATGAGCTATAATCTCATAACAAGCTATTCTGAGGTTCCACATCGCCGAATTGGTTAATCGTTCACTGATAATGAGTCATAATCTCATAACAAGCCATTCTGAGGTTCTACATCACTGACTCAGACAACCGTTCGTTGATAATGAACTGTAATCTCATAACAAGCCATTCTGAGGTTCCACATTACCAAATCGGTCAACCGTTTGTTGATAATGAGCTATAATCTCATAATAAGCCATTCTAAGGTTCTAGATCACTGAATCGGTCAACCATTTTCTGAAATTGAGCTGTAATCTCATAACAAGGTTTTCTGAGGTTTCACATCATCAAATTGGTAAACCATTTGCTGATAATGAGATGTAATCTCATAACAAGCCATTCTGAGGTTCTAGATCGGTGAATCAGTGAACCATTCTCTAATAATGAGATATACTCTCATAACAAGCTATTCTAAGGTTCCACATCGCCAAATCAGTCAATCGTTCAATGATAATGAGCTATATTCTCATAACAAGGCTTTATGAGGTTCCACATCACTGAATCGGTCAACCGTTCATTGATAATGAGCTATAATCTCATAACAAGCTGTTCTAAGGTTCTAGATTGCCAAATCAGTCAACCATTCACTGATAATGAGCTATAATCTCATAACAAGCCATTGTGAGGTTCCACGTTACCAAATTGGTCAACCGTTCATTGATAATGAGCTACAATCTCATAACAGGTAGTTCTAAGGTTCCACATCACCAACTCAGTCGACCATTCATTAATAATGACCTATAATCTCATAACAAGTCATTCTGAGGTTCCACATCATTGAATCGGTCAACCATTCATTGAAAATGAGCTACAGTCTCATAACAAGTCATTATGAGGTTCAACATCTTTGAATCGGTCAACTGTTTAGTGATAATGAGCTGTAATCTCATAACAAGCCCTTCTGAGGTTCTAGATCACCGAATCGGTCAACCGTTTGCTAATAATGAGTTATATTCTCATAACAAGCTATTCTAAGGTTCCACATCACTGAATCAGTCAACCGTTCACTGATAATGAGCTGTAATCTTATAACAAGCCATTCTAAGATTCCACATCACTGAATCGGTCAACCGCTCGCTGATAATGAGCTGTAAACTCACAATAAGCTATTCTAAGCTTCTAGATCACCGAATCAGTTAATTGTTTATTGATAATGAGCAGTAATCTCATAACAAGCCATTTTGAGGTTCCAAATTCCCAAATTGGTCAACCATTCAGTGATAATGAGCTACAATCTCATAACAAGTCATTCTGAGGTTCCACATCACTGAATCGGTCAACCGTTCATTGATAATAAGCTACAATCTCATAACAATTTATTCTAAGGTTCCACATCGCCAAATCAGTCAACTGTTCACTGATAATGATCTATAATATCATAACAACCCATTTTGAGGTTCTAGATCATCGAATCGGTCAACCATTCACTGATAATGAGTTGTATTCTCATAACAAGCCATTCTGAGGTTCCACATCACCGAATCGGTCAATCGTTCTTTGATAATGAGGTACAATCTCATAACAAGTGATTCTAAGGTTCCACATCATTGAATCGGTCAACCATTCATTGATAATGAGCTGTAATCTCATAACAAGCCGTTCTAAGGTTCTAGATCACTGAATCGGTCAACTGTTTGCTGATAATGAGCTGTAATCTCATAACAAGCTGTTCTAAGGTTCCACATCACTGAATCGATCAACCATTCACTGATAATGAGCTATAATCTCATAACAAGCCATTCTAAGGTTCTAGATCACCGAATCGGTCAACTATTCACTGATAATGAGTTGTATTCTCATAACAAGCCGTTCTAATGTTCCACATCACCGAATTGGTCAACCATTCATTGATAATGAGCGACAATCCCATAACAAGTCATTCTAAGGTTCTACATCACTGAATCGGTCAACCGTTTGCTGATAATGAGCTGTAATCTCATAACAAGCCATTATGTGGTTCTAGATCACCGAATCGGTCAACCATTCACTGATAATGAGTTGTATTCTCATAACAAGCCATTTTGAGGTTTCACATCAACGAATTGGTCAACTGTACATTGATAATGAGCTACAATCTCATAACAAGTCATTCTAATGTTCCACTTCACCGAACCAGTCAACCGTTCACTAATAATGAGCTGTAATCTCATAACAAGCCATTTTGAGGTTCTAGATCACCGAATTGGTCAACCGTTCGCTGATAATGAGCTGTAAACTCATAACAAGCTATTTTGAGGTTCTAGATCACTGAATCGGTTAACTGTTCACTGATAATGAGTTGTAATCTCATAACAAGCCATTTTCAGATTCCACATTGCTGAATCGATCAACCATTCATTGATAATGAGCTACAATATCATAACAAGTTGTTTTGAGGTTCCACATCATTGAATCAGTCAACCATTCATTGATAATGACTTGTAATCTCATAACAAGCCATTTTGAGGTTCTAGATCATCAAATCGGTCAACCGTTCACTGATAATGAGCTATAATCTCATAACAAGCCATTTTGAGGTTCCACATCACTAAATCGGTCAACCATTTGCTGATAATGAGTTGTAATCTCATAACAATCCATTATGAGGTTCTAGATCACTGACTCGGTCAACCGTTCACTGATAATGAGTTGTAAGCCATTATGAGGTTCTAGATCACCAAATCGGTCAACCATTAGCTGATAATGAGCTGTAATCTCATAACAAGCTATTCTGAGGTTCCACATCACTGAATCGATCAATCGTTCACTGATAGTGACTTGTAATATCATAACAAGCCATTCTGAGGTTCTAGATCACTGAATCGGTCAATCATTGATTGATAATGAGCTATAATCTCATAACAAGCCATTCTAAGGTTCCACATTGCCGAATCGGTCAACCATTCATTGATAATGAGCTACAATCTCATAAGAAGTCATTCTGAGGTTCCACATTGCCAAATTTGTCAACCGTTCATTGATAATGAGCTATAATCTCATAACAAGTCATTCTAAGGTTCCACATTGCCAAATCAGTCAACCGTTCACTGATAATGAGCTGTAATCTCATAATAAGCTATTCTGAGGTTCTAGATCATCAAATTGGTCAACCGTTCACTAGTAATGAGCTGTAATCTCATAACAAGCCGTTCTGACATTCGACATCGCCAAATCGGTGAACCGTTCATTGATAATGAGCTACAATCTCATAACAACTTGTTCTGAGGTTTCACATCACCGAATCGCTCAACCATTCATTGACAATGAGCTACAATCTCATAACAAGTCATTATAAGGTTCCACATTGCTAAATCAGTCAACCATTCATTGATAATGAGCTCTAATCTCATAACAAGCCGTTTTGAGGTTCAAGATCACTGAATCGGTCAACTATTTGCTGATAATGAGCTGTAATCTCATAACATGTTGTTCTAAGGTTCCACATCACCAAATCAGTCAATCATTCACTGATAATGAGTTGTAATCTCATAACAAGCTATTTTGAGGTTCTAGATCATCAAATCGGTCAACTATTCACTGATAATGAGCTGTAATCTCATAACAAGCTATTTTGAGGTTCCACATCACCGAATCAGTCAATTGCTTGCTGATAATGAGCTGTAATCTCATAACAAGCTATTCTGAGGTTCTAGATCACCAAATCAGTAATTGTTCACTGATAATGAGCTATAATCTCATAACAAGCTGTTCTGAGTTTCCACATAACTGAATAAGTCAACCATTCATTGATAATGAGCTACAATCTCATAAGAAGTCATTCTAAGGTTCCACATCACCGAATTGATAAACTGTTCCCTGATAATGAGCTGTAATCTCATAAAACGTCATTTTGAGGTTCTAGATCATCGAATCTATCAACCGTTCACTGATAATGAGCTGTAATCTCTCATAACAAGGTATTTTGAGGTTTCACATCATCAAATTGGTCAACCATTCATTGATAATGAGCTCTAATCTCATAACAAGCCATTCTGAGTTTCTAGATCACTAAATCAGTCAATTGTTCATTGATAATGAGCTGTAATCTCATAACAGTCATTCTGAGGTTCCACATCACTGAATCGGTCAACCGTTCATTAATAATGAGTTACAATCTCATAACAAGTTGTTCTGAGTTTCCACATCACCAAATCTATCAACCGTTCACTGATAATGAGTTATAATCTCATAACAAGCCATTCTGAGGTTCTAGATCGCCGAATCGGTCAACTACTCATTGATAATGAGCTGTAATCTCATAACAAGCCATTCTGAGGTTCCAAATCATTGAATCAGTCAACCAGTCATTGATAATGAGCTATAATCTCATAACAAGTCATTCTGATGTTCCAGATCACCGAATCAATCAACCATTCATTGATAATGAGCTACAATCTCATAACAAGTCATTCTAAGGTTCCACATTGCCGAATCGGTCAACCATTCACTGATAATGAGCTATAATCTCATAACAAGCTATTCTGAGGTTCTAGATCATCGAATTGGTCAACTGTTCACTAATAATGAGCTATAATCTCATAACAAGGCATTATGAGGTTCCACATCACCAATTGGTCGACCGTTCATTGACAATGAGCTACAATCTCATAACAAGTCATTCTGAGGTTCCACATCACTGAATCTATCAACCGTTCATTGATAATGAGTTACAATCTCATAACAAGTCATTCTGAGGTTCCACATCACCAAATCGGTCAACCATTCATTGATAATGAGCTGTAATCTTATAACAAGCCATTTTGAGGTTCTAGATCGCCGAATCGGTCAACCATTCACTAATAATGAGCTGTAATCTCATTACAAGCCGTTCTGAGGTTCCACATAGCTAAATCGGTCAACTATTCATTAATAATGAGCTACAATCTCATAACAAGTCATTCTAAGGTTCCACATCACCGAATATGTCAACCATTCGCTGATAATGAGCTGTAGTCTCATAAAAAGCCATTCTGAGGTTCTAGATCGTTGAATCGGTCAATCGTTTAATGATAATGAGTTGTAATCTTATAACAAGCTATTCTGAGGTTCCACATCGCTGAATCGGTCAACTATTCACTGATAATAAGTTGTAATCTCATAACAGGCCATTCTGAGGTTGTAGATCGCTGAATCGGTCAACCGTTCATTGATAATGAGCTGTAATCTCATAACAAGCTATTTTGAGGTTCCACATCGCCGAATCGGTGAACCGTTCATTGATAATGAGCTACAATCTCATAACAATTTGTTCTGAGGTTCCACATCGCTGAATCGGTCAACCATTCACTGATAATGAGTTGTAATCTCATAACAAGCTGTTCTGAGGTTCTATATCGCTAAATCAATCAACTGTTCACTGATAATGAGCTATAATCTCATAACAAGCCATTCTGAGGTTCCACATCACTGAATCGGTTAACTATTTGCTAATAATATGCTGTAATCTCATAACAAGTTATTCTGAGGTTCTAGATCACCGAATCAGTCAACCGCTCACTGATAATGAGCTATAATCTCATAACAAGATATTCTGAGCTTCCACATCACCGAATTGGTCAACCATTTGCTGATAATGAACTATAATCTCATAACAAGCCATTCTAAGGTTCTAGATCACCGAATCGGTCAATCGTTCACTAATAATGAGCTGTAATCTCATGACAAGCCATTTTGAGGTTCCACACCATTGAATCGGTCAACCATTCATTGATAATGAGCTATAATCTCATAACAAGTCATTCTGAGGTTCCACATCGCCGAATCAGTCAACCATTTGATGATAATGAGTTACAATCTCATAACAAGCCATTCTGAGGTTCTAGATCGCTGAATCGGTCAAACATTCGCTGATAATGTGTTGTAATCTCATAACAAGCTATTCTGAGGTTCCACATCACTGAATCATTCAACCATTCACTGATAATGAGCTGTAATATTGTAACAAGTTGTTCTGAGGTTCTAGATCACTGAATTGGTCAACCCTTCATTGATAATGAGCTACAATCTCATAACAAGTTGTTCTGAGGTTGCACATCACCAAATTGGTCAACTGTTCACTGATAATGAGTTATAATCTCATAACAAGTCATTGTGAGGTTCTAGATCGCCAAATCGGTCAATCATTCATTGATAATGAGCTATAATCTCATAACAAGCTATTCTAAGGTTCGACATCACCAAATCGGTCAATCGTTCACTGATAATGTGCTATAATCTCATAATAAGCCATTTTAAGGTTTTAGATCACCGAATCGGTCAACCGTTCATTGATAATGAGTTGTAATCTCATAACAAGCCATTCTAAGGTTCCACATCACCGAATTGGTCAACCAGTCATTGATAATGAGCTACAATATCATAACAAGTCATTTTGAGGTTCCACATCGTCGAATCAATCAACCGTTCATTGATAATGAGCTACAATCTCATAACAAGTCATTCTGAGGTTCCACATCACTGAATCGGTCAACCATTCGCTGATAATGAGCTATAATCTTATAACAAGCTATTCTGAGGTTTTAGGTCACCGAATCAGTCAATCATTCACTGATAATGAGTTTTAATCTCATAACAAGGCATTCTGAGGTTCCACAATGCTGAATTAGTCAATTCTTCAGTGATAATAAGCTATAATCTCATAACAAGTCATTCTGAGGTTCCACATCACTGAATCGGTCAACCATTCATTGATAATGAGCTACAATCTTATAACAAGTCATTCTAAGGTTCCACATCACTGAATCGGTCAACCATTCACTGATAATGAGATGTAATCTCATAACAAGCCATTTTGAGGTTCTAGATCACCGAATCAGTCAACCATTAATTGATAATGAGCTGTAATCTCATAACAAGTCATTCTGAGGTTCTACATTGCCAAATTGGTCAATCATTCATTGATAATGAGCTATAATCTCATAACAAGTCATTCTAATATTCCACATCACTGAATTGATCAACTATTCACTGATAATGAGCTGTAATCTCATAAAAAGCCATTCTGAGGTTCTAGATCACTGAATCGGTCAATCATTTGTTAATAATGAGTTGTAATCTCATAACAAGCTATTCTGAGGTTCTACATCACCGAATCGGTCAACTATTCACTGATAATGAGTTGTGATCTCATAACAAGCTATTTTAAGGTTCTAGATCACCGAATCACTCAACCGTTCATTGATAATGAGCTATAATCTCACAACAAGCCATTCTGAGGTTCCACATCACCAAATCGGTGAACCGTTCATTGATAATAAGCTACAATCTCATAACAATTTGTTCTGAGGTTCCACATCACTGAATTGGTAAACCGTTTGCTGATAATGAGTTGTAATCTCATAGCAAGCCGTTCTAAGGTTCTAAATCACTGAATCAGTCAACCATTCACTGATAATGAGCTGTAATCTCATAACAAGCTATTCTGAGGTTGCACACCGTTGAATCGGTCAACCATTCATTGATAATGAGCTATAATCTCATAACAAGTCATTCTAAGGTTCCACATCGCCGAATCGGTCAACCGTTCACTAATAATGAGTTGCAATCTCATAACAAGCCATTCTGAGATTTAGATCACTAAATCAGTCAACCGTTCATTGATAATGAGTTGTAATCTCATAACAAGCTATTCTGAGGTTCCACATCACTGAATCATTCAACCGTTCCCTGATAATGAGCTGTAATCTTATAACAAGTCATTCTGAGGTTCTATATCTTCGAATTGGTCAACCATTCCTTGATAATGAGCTGTAATCTCATAACAAGCCATTCTGAAGTTCCACATCACAGAATCGGTCAACTGTTCATTGATAATGATCTACAATCTCATAACAAGTCATTCTGAGGTTCCATAACGCTGAATCAGTCAACCGTTCATTGATAATGAGCTACAATCTCATAACAAGTTATTCTGAGGTTCCACATGACCGAATCGGTCAACCAATCACTGATAATGAGCTGTAATCTCATAACAAGCCATTCTAATATTCTAGATCACCAAATTGGTCAACCCTTCACTGATAATGAGTTATAATCTTATAACAAGCCATTCTGAGGTTCCACATCCCCAAATCGGTTAACCATTCATTAATAATGAGGTACAATCTCATAATAAGTCATTCTCAGGTTCCACATTGCTGAATCGGTCAACCGTTCATTGATAATGAGCTACAATCTCATAACAAGTCATTCTGAGGTTCTACATCACTGAATCGGTCAACCATTCATTTATAATAAGGTACAATCTCATAACAAGTCATTCTGAGGTTCCACATCGCCAAATTAGTCAACCATTTACTAATAATGAGCTATAATCTCATAACAAGCCATTCTGAGGTTCTAAATCACCGAATCGATCAACTATTCACTGATAATGAGCTTTAATCTCATAACAAGCCATTCTAAGGTTCCACATCAGCAAATCGGTCAACCATTCATTGATAATGAGATACAATCTCATAACAAGTCATTCTGAGGTTCCACATCACCGAATCGGTCCACCATTCATTGACAATGAGCTACAATCTCATAACAAGTCATTCTAAGGTTCCACATCACCGAATCGGTCAACCATTCACTGATAATGAGATGTAATCTCATAAAAAGCCATTTTGAGGTTCTAGATCACCGAATCAGTGAACCATTAACTGATAATGAGCTATAATCTCATAACAAGCCATTCTAAGGTTCTAGATCACCGAATCTGTCAACCATTCACTGATAATGAGCTGTAATCTCATAACAAGTTGTTCTAAGATTCCACATTGCCGAATTGGTTAATCATTCGCTGATAATGAGTTGTAATCTCATAACAAGTCATTCTGAGGTTCTAGATCACTAAATTGGTCAACCATTCATTGATAATGAGCTGTAATCTCATAACAAGCCATTCTGAGGTTCCACATCACTAAATAGGTCAACTGTTCATTGATAATGAGCTACAATCTCATAACAAGTTGTTTTGAGGTTCCACATCGCCGAATCCGTCAACCATTCTTTGATAATGAGTTATAATCTCAGAACAAGCCTTTCTAAGGTTGTAGATTGTCAAATTGGTCAACCGTTCATTGATAATGAACTGTAATCTCATAACAAGCCATTATGAGGTATCACATTACAGAATCGGTCAACCATTTGCTGATAATGAGCTGTAATCTCATAACAAGCCATTCTGAGGTTCTAGATCACCGAATCGGTCAACTGTTCACTCATAATGAGCTATAATCTCATAACAAGGTGTTCTGAGGTTTCACATCACTGAATCAGTCAACTGTTTACTGATAATAAGCTGTAATCTCATAACAAGCTATTCTGAGGTTCTAGATCACCGAATCGGTGAACCATTCTCTCATAATGAGCTGTAATCTCATAACAAGCTATTCTGAGGTTCTACATCATCTAATTAGTCAATTGTTCATTGATAATGTGCTACAATCTCATAACAAGTCATTCTGAGGTTCCACATTGCCGAACTGGTCAACCGTTCACTGATAATGAGTTGTAATCTCATAACAAGCCATTCTGAGGTTCTAGAATGCTGAATCGGTCAACCGTTCACTGATAATGAGCTGTAATCTCATAACAAGCTATTCTGAGGTTCCACATCACTGAATCAGTCAGCCATTCACTGATAATGAGCTGTAATCTCATAACAAGCCATTCTGAGGTTCTAGATCACCGAATCAGTCAACCGTTCATTGATAATGATCTATAATCTCATAACAAGCCTTTTTGAGGTTCTACATCACTAAATCGGTCAACCATTCATTGATAATGAGGTACATTCTCATAACAAGTCTTCTGAGGTTCCACATCACCAAATCTATCTACCGTTCATTGATAATGAGCAACAATCTCATCATAAGTTATTTTAAGGTTCCAGATCACCGAATCGGTCAACCATTCACTGAGAATGACCTATAATCTCATAACAATCCATTCTGAGGTTCTAGATCACTGAATCGGTCAACCATTCACTGATAATGAGGTGTAATCTCATAACAAGCCATTTTGAAGTTCCACATCACTGAATCGGTCAACCATTCATTGATAATGAGCTACAATCTCATAACAATTCATTCTGAGGTTCCACATCACTGAATTGGTCAACTCATCATTGATAATGAGCTACAATCTCATAACAAACCACTCTGAGGTTCCACATCACCAAATCAGTCAACTGTTCATTGATAATGAGCTATAATCTCATAACAAGCCATTCTAAGGTTCTAGATCACCAAATTGGTCAATTGTTCATTAATAATGAGCTGTAATCTCATAACAAGTTGTTCTAAGGTTCCACACCACCAAATTGGTCAACCATTCATTGATAATGAGTTACAATCTCATAACAAGTCATTTTGAGGTTCTACATCCCCAAATCAATCAACCATTCATTGATAATGAGCTATAATCTCATAATAAGTCATTTTAAGGTTCTACATCACCAAATCGGTCAACCGTTCATTAATAATGAGCTATAATCTCATAACAAGTCATTCTGAGGTTTCACATCACCGAATCGCTTAACCGTTCAGTGATAATGAGCTGTAATCTCATAACAAGTCATTCTGAGGTTCTAGATCACTGAATTGGTCAACCATTCACTAATAAGGAGTTGTAATCTCATAACAAGTCATTATGAGGTTCTACATTGCCAAATTTGTCAACCGTTCACTGATAATGAGCTATAATCTCATAACAAGTCATTCTAAGGTTCTATATTGCTGAATTGGTCAACCGTTCACTGATAATGAGCTGTAATCTCATAACAAGCCATTCTGAGGTTCTAGATCGCTGAATCGGTCAACCGTTTGCTGATAATGAATTGTAATCTCATAACAAGCTATTATGAGGTTCCACATTGCCGAATCGGTAAACTGTTCACTGATAATGAGTTGTAATCTCATAACAAGCCATTCTAAGGTTCTAGATTGCTGAATCGGTCAAATGTTCATTGATAATGAGCTGTAATATCATAACAAGTAGTTCTGAGGTTCCACATCGCCGAATCGGTCAATTGTTCATTGATAATAAGCTACAATCTCATAACAAGTTGTTCTGAGGTTCCACATCATCGAATTGGTCAACCGTTCACTGATAATGAGTTGTAATCTCATAACAAGTTGTTCTAATGTTCTTGATTGCCGAATTGGTCAACTGTTCACTGATAATGAGCTGTAATATCATAACAAGCTATTTTGAGGTTCCACATCACGAAATCGGTCAACTATTAGCTAATAAGGAGCTATAATCTCATAACAATCCATTCTAAGGTTCTAGATCACTGAATCGATCAACCGTTCATTAATAATGAGTTGTAATCTCATAACAAGCCATTCCAAGGTTCCACGTCACCGAATCGGTCAACTATTAATTGATAATGAGCTATAATCTCATAACAAGTCATTCTGAGGTTCTACATTGCTGAATCGGTCAACCGTTTATTGATAATGAGCTACAATCTCATAACAAGTCATTCTGAGGTTCTACATCACCAAATTGGTCAACCGTTTACTGATAACGAGTTGTAAACTCATAACAAGCTATTCTGAGGTTCTAGATTACCGAATCGGTCAACTGTTCACTGATAATGAGCTGTAATCTCATAATAAGCCATTCTTAGGTTCCACATCACCAAATCGGTCAACCATTCATTGATAATGACCTAAAATCTCATAACAAGTCATTCTGAGGTTCCACATTGCCGAATCGATCAATTATTAATTGATAATGAGCTGCAATCTCATAACAAGTCATTCTAAGGTTCCACATCGCCGAATCAATCAACCATTCACTGATAATGAGTTTTAATCTCATAATAAGCCATTATGAGGTTCTAGATCACTAAATCGGTCAATTGTTCACTGATAATAAGCTGTATTCTCATAACAAATCGTTCTAAGGTTCCACATCACCGAATCGGTCAACAATTCATTGATAATGATCTACAATCTCATAAAAAGTCATTCTGAGGTTTCACATTGCCAAATCGGTCAACCATTCATTGATAATGATCTACAATCTCATAACAAGTCATTCTGAGGTTCTAGATCGCTGAATCGGTCAACCATTCACTGATAATGGGCTGTAATCTCATAACAAGCTATTCTGAGGTTCCACATCGTCGAATCAGTCAACCATTCATTGATAATAAGCTACAATCTCATAACAAGTCGTTCTAAGGTTCCACATTGCCGAATCGGTCAACTGTTTATTGATAGTGAGCTACAATCTCATAACAAGTCGTTCTGAGGTTCCACATCACTGAATCGGTCAACCATTTGCTGATAATGAGCTATAATCTCATAACAAGTCATTCAGAGGTTCTAGAATGCCAAATCGGCCAACCATTCACTGATAATGAGCTATAATCTCATAACAAGCCGTTCTGAGGTTCCACATCACCGAATCGGTCAACCGTTCATTGATAATAAGCTATAATCTCATAACAAGTTTTTCTGAGGTTCCACATCGCTGAATCGGTCTACCGTTCACTGATAATGAGTTGTAATCTCATAACAAGCCATTTTGAGGTTCTAGATCACCAAATGTGTCAACCATTCAAATGATCTATAATCTCATAACAAGCCATTTTGAGGTTTTAGATCACTAAATCGGTCAACCATTCACTGATAATGAGTTGTAAGCTCATAACAAGCCATTCTAAGATTCCACATCACCAAATCAGTCAACCGTTCATTGATAATGAGCTACAATCTCATAAAAAGTCATTTTGAGGTTCTACATCGCCGAATCGGTCAACCGTTCATTGATAATGAGCTACAATCTCATCACAAGTCATTCTAAGGTTCCACATATCCAAATTGGTCAACCATTCGCTGATAATGAACTGTAATCTCATAACAAGCCATTCTAAGGTTCTAGATCACCGAATTGGTCAACCATTTACTAATAATGAGTTTTAATCTCATAAGCTGTTCTGAAGTTCCACATTGCCAAATCGGTCAACCATTCATTGATAATGAGCCATAATCTCATAACAAGTCATTCTGAGGTTCCACATCACCGAATCGGTCAATCGTTCATTGATAATGAGCTTCAATCTCATAGCAAGTCATTCTAAAGTTTCACATCGCCAAATCGGTCAACCGTTCACTGATAATGAGTTATAATCTCATAATAAGTCATTCTAAGGTTATAGATCACTAAATTGGTCAATCGTTCACTGATAATGAGCTATAATCTACTAACAAGCCATTCTGAGGTTCGACATTGCCGAATTGGACAACCATTCATTTATAATGAGCTATAATCTCATAACAAGTCATTCTAAGGTTCTACATCACCGAATTAATCAACCATTCGCTAATAATGTGCTGTAATCTCATAACAAGCTATTTTGAGGTTCTAGATCGCTGAATCGGTCAACTGTTCACTGATAATGAGCTATAATCTTATAACAAACTATTTTGAGGTTCCACATTATCGAATCGATCAACCGTTCACTGATAATGAGCTGTAATCTCATAGCAAGCCATTCTGAGGTTCTAGATCACCGAATCGGTCAATCATTCATTGATAATGAGCTATAATCTCTTAACAAGCCTTTTTGAGGTTCCACATCGCTGAATCAGTCAACCATTCATTGATAATGAGCTACAATCTCATAACAAGTTGTTCTGAGGTTCCACATGAGCGAATCGGTCAATCATTCACTAATAATGAGTTGTAATCTCGTAACAAGCCATTCTGAAGTTCAAGATCACTGACTCGATCAACCATTCACTGATAATGAGTTGTAATCTCATAACAAGCTATTCTAAGGTTTCATATCACTAAATTGGTCAACCGTTCACTGATAATGAGCTATAATCTCATAACAAGCCATTCTGAGGTTCTAGATCACCAAATCTATCAAGCGTTCATTGATAATGAGCTATAATCTCATAACAAGTCATTCTTAGGTTCTGCATCGCCAAATTGGTCTACTATTCATTAATAATGAGCTACAATCTCATAACAAGTCATTCCAAGGTTCCACATCACCAAATCGGTCAACCATTCATTGAGAATGAGCTACAATCTCATAACAAGTCATTCTAAGGTTCCACATCACCGAATCGGTCAACCATTCACTGATAATGAGATGTAATCTCATAACAAGCCGTTTTGAGGTTCTAGATCACCAAATCAGTGAACCATTAAATGATAATGAGCTATAATCTCATAACAAGCCATTCTGATGTTCTAGATCACCGAATCGGTCAACCATTCACTGATAATGAGCTGTAATCTCATAACAAGCTATTCTAAGGTTCCACATTGCCGAATCGGTCAATCGTTCGCTGATAATGAGCTGTAATCTCATAACAAGTCATTCTGAGGTTCTAGATCACTGAATTGGTCAATCATTCATTGATAATGAGCTGTAATCTCATAACAAGCCATTCTGAGGTTCCACATCACTGAATAGGTCAACTGTTCATTGATAATGAGCTACAATCTCATAACAAGTTGTTTTGAGGTTCCACATCGCTGAATCAGTCAACCGTTCTTTGATAATGAGTTGTTATCTCATAACAAGCCGTTCTGAGGTTGTAGATCATCAAACTGGTCAATCGTTCACTGATAATGAACTGTAATCTCATAACAAGCCATTCTGAGGTACCACATTGCCGAATTGGTCAACCATTTGCTGATAATGAGCTGTAATCTAATAACAAGCCATTCTGAGGTTCTAGATCACCGAATCGGTCAACTGTTCACTCATAATGAGCTATAATCTCATAACAAGCTATTTTAAGGTTCCACATCACCGAATCAGTCAACCATTTACTGATAATGAGCTGTAATATCATGACAAGCTATTCTGAGGTTCTTGATCACCGAATCGGTGAACCATTCTCTCATAATGAGCTGTAATCTTATAACAAGCTATTCTGAGGTTCTACATCATCTAATTAGTCAATTGTTCATTGATAATGTGCTACAATCTCATAACAAGTCATTCTGAGGTTCCACATTGCCGAACTGGTCAACCGTTCACTGATAATGAGTTGCAATCTCATAACAAGCCATTCTGAGGTTCTAAAATGCCGAATCGGTCAACCGTTCACTGATAATGAGCTGTAATCTCATAACAAGCTATTCTAAGGTTCCACATCACTGAATCAGTCAGCCATTCACTGATAATGAGCTGTAATCTCATAACAAGCCATTCTAAGATTTTAGATCACCTAATTAGTCAACCGTTCATTGATAATGAGCTATAATCTCATAACAAGCCTTTTTGAGGTTCTACATCACTAAATCAGTCAACCGTTCATTGATAATGAGCTACATTCTTATAACAACTCATTCTGAGGTTCCACATCACCAATCTATCTACCATTCATTGATAATGAGCAACAATCTCATCATAAGTTATTTTGAGGTTCCACATCGCTGAATCGGTCAACCATTCACTGAGAATGAGCTATAATCTCATAAAAAGCCATTCTGAGGTTCTAGATCACCGACTCGGTCAACCATTCACTGATAATGAACTGTAATCTCATAACAAGCCATTTTGAGGTTCCACATCGCTGAATCGGTCAACCATTCATTGATAATGAGCTACAATCTCATAAAAAGTTATTCTGAGGTTTCACATCACTGAATCGATCAACCCATCATTGATAATGAGCTACAATCTCATAACAAGTCATTCTGAGGTTCCACATCACCAAATCAGTCAACTCTTCACTGATAATGAGCTATAATCTCATAACAAGCCATTCTGAGGTTCTAGATCACCAAATTGGTCAACCATTCATTGATAATGAGCTGTAATCTCATAACAAGTTGTTCTAAGGTTCTACATCACCAAATCGGTCAACCGTTCATTAATAATAAGCTATAATCTCATAATAAGTCATTCTGAGGTTCTACATTACCAAATCGGTCAACCGTTCATTAATAATGAGCTATAATCTTGTAACAAGTCATTCTAAGGTTCCACATCGCCAAATCGGTTAACCGTTCACTGCTAATGACCTGTAATCTCATAACAAGCCATTCTGAGGTTTTAGATCATCGAATCGGTCAACCATTCACTGATAAGGAGTTGTAATCTCATAACAAGCCATTCTGAGGTTCCACATTGCCAAATTTGTCAACCGTTCACTGATAATGAGCTACAATCTCATAACAAGTCATTCTAAGGTTCCACATCGCTGAATCGATCAACCGTTCATTGATAATGAGTTGTAATCTCATAACAAGCCATTCTGAGGTTCTAGATCGCTGAATCGGTCAACCATTTGCTGATAATGAGTTGTAATCTCATAACAAGCTATTCTGAGGTTCCACATCGCTGAATCAGTCAACTATTCACTGATAATGAGCTGTAATCTCATAACAAGCCATTCTAAAGTTCTAGATTGCCGAATCGGTTAACTGTTCATTGATAATGAGCTGTAATCTCATAACAAGCAGTTCTGAGGTTCCACATCGCTGAATTGGTCAATTGTTCATTGATAATAAGCTACAATCTCATAACAAGTTATTCTGAGGTTCCACATCATCGAATTGGTCAACCGTTCACTGATAATGAGTTGTAATCTCATAACAAGCTGTTCTGATGTTCTTAATTGTCGAATCGGTCAACTGTGCACTGATAATGAGCTGTAATCTCATAACAAGCTATTTTGAGGTTCCACATCATGAAATTGGTCAACTATTAGTTGATAAGGAGCTATAATCTCATAACAATCCGTTCTAAGGTTCTAGATCATTGAATCGGTCAACCGTTCATTAATAATGAGTTGTAATCTCATAACAAGCCATTCTATGGTTCCACATCACTGAATCGGTCAACTGTTCATTGATAATGAGCTATAATCTCATAACAAGTCATTCTGAGGTTCTACATTGCTGAATTGGTCAACCGTTTATTGATAATGAGCTAAAATCTCATAACAAGTCATTCTGAGGTTCCACATCACCAAATTGGTCAACCGTTCACTGATAATGAGCTATAATCTCATAACAAGTTGTTCTGAGGTTCTAGATTACTGAATCGATCAAGCGTTCACTGATAATGAGCTGTAATCTCATAATAAGTCATTTTTAGGTTCCACCTCGCCAAATCGGTCAACCATTCATTGATAATGACCTAAAATCTCATAACAAGTCATTCGGAGGATCCACATCATCAAATCGGTCAATTGTTAATTGATAATGAGCTGTAATCTCATAACAAGTCATTCTAAGGTTCCACATCGCCGAATCAATCAACCATTCACTGATAATGAGCTGTAATCTCATAATAAGCTATTATGAGGTTCTAGATCACTAAATCAGTCAACCATTCACTGATAATGAGCTATAATCTCATAACAAGCCGTTCTGAGGTTTCACATCGCTGAATCGGTCAACAATTCATTGATAATGATCTACAATCTCATAAAAAGTCAGTCTGAGGTTCCACATTGCCGAATCAGTCATCCATTCATTGATAATGATCTACAATCTCATAACAAGTCATTCTAAGGTTCTAGATCGCTGAATCGGTCAACCATTCACTGATAATGGGCTGTAATCTCATAACAAGCCATTCTGATGTTCCACATCACCAAATCAGTCAACCATTCATTGATAATGAGCTACAATCTCATAACAAGTCATTCTAAGGTTCCACATTACCGAATCGGTCAACTGTTCATTGATAGTGAGCTATAATCTCATAACAAGTCATTCTGAGGTTCCACATCACCGAATCAGTCAACCATTTGCTGATATTGAGCTATAATCTCATAACAAGTCATTCAGAGGTTCTAGAATGCCAAATCGGTCAACCATTCACTGATAATGATCTGTAATCTCATAACAAGCCATTCTGAGCTTCCACATCACCGAATCGGTCAACCGTTCATTGATAATAAGCTATAATCTCATAACAAGTTGTTCTGAGGTTGCACATCACTGAATCGATCAACCATTCACTGATAATGAGTTGTAATCTCATAACAAGCCATTTTGAGGTTCTAGATCACCAAATGTTTCAACCATTCAAATGATCTATAATCTCATAACAAGCCACTTTGAGGTTCTAGATAACTAAATCGGTCAACCATTCACTGATAATGAGTTGTAAGCTCAGAATAAGCCATTCTAAGGTTCCACATCACCAAATTAGTCAACCGTTCATTGATAATGAGCTACAATCTCATAACAAGTCATTCTGAGGTTCTACATCGCCGAATCGGTCAACCGTTCATTGATAATGAGCTATAATCTCATCACAAGTCATTCTAAGGTTCCACATAGCCAAATTGGTCAACCATTCACCGATAATAAGCTGTAATCTCATAACAAGCCATTCTAAGGTTCTAGATCACCGAATCGGTCAACCGTTTATTGATAATGAGTTGTAATCTCATAACAAGCCGTTCTAAGGTTTCACATTGCCAAATCGGTCAACCATTCATTGTTAATGAGCCATAATCTCATAATAAGTCATTCTGAGGTTCCACATCACCGAATCGGTCAACCATTCATTTATAATAAGCTACAATCTCATAGCAAGTCATTCTAAGGTTCCACATCGCCGAATCGGTCAACTGTTCACTGATAATAAGTTGTAATCTCATAACAAGTCATTCTAAGGTTATAAATCACTAAATTGGTCAACCGTTCACTGATAATGAGCTATAATCTACTAACAAGCCATTCTGAGGTTCCACATTGCCGAATTGGTCAACCATTCATTGATAATGAGCTACAATCTCATAACAAGTCATTCTAAGGTTCTACATCATTGAATTAATCAACCATTCGCTAATAATGTGCTGTAATCTCATAACAAGCTATTTTGAGGTTCTAGATCGCTGAATCGGTCAACTGTTCACTGATAATGAGCTATAATCTCATAACAAACTGTTCTGAGGTTCCACATCATCTAATCGATCAACCATTCACTGATAATGAGCTGTAATCTCATAAAAAGCCATTCTGAGGTTCTAGATCACCGAATCGGTCAATCATTCATTGATACTGAGCTATAATCTCTTAACAAGCCATTTTGAGGTTTCATATCGCTGAATCAGTCAACCATTCATTGATAATGAGCTACAATCTCATAACAAGTTGTTCTGAGGTTCCACATGATCGAATCGGTCAATCATTCACTAATAATGAGTTGTAATCTCATAACAAGCCATTCTGAAGTTCAAGATCACCGACTCGGTCAACCATTCATTGATAATGAGTTGTAATCTCATAACAAGCCACTAATACATTTGGTACCAAATTGCAACGGCAGTGTCGTTGTAGTTTTTCCATCACAACCTTGTCGTTGTCACAATTGTGACGACAGACCATCTCAATTGCGACGATGACAAGGTTGTGACAGAAAAATTGCAACGGCACTACCGTTGCAATTTGGTACCAAATGTATTATTGAGCTATTAAGAGGTTTCACATCACTAAATTGGTCAACTGTTCACTGATAATGAGCTATAATCTCATAACAAGCCATTCTGAGGTTCTAGATCACCAAATCGGTCAACCGTTTATTGATAATGAGCTATAATCTCATAACAAGTCATTCTTAGGTTCCATATCGCCAAATCAGTCTACTGTTCATTAATAATAAGCTACAATCTCATAACAAGTCATTCTGAGGTTCCACATCACCGAATCGGTCAATCGTTCATTGATAATGAGCTACAATCTCATAATAGGTCATTCTGAGGTTCCACATCGCTGAATCGGTCAACCATTCACTGATAATAAGTTATAATCTCATAACAAGCCATGTTGAGGTTCTAGATCATCAAATCAGTCAACTGTTCACTGATAATGAGCTGTAATCTCATAACAAGTCATTCTGAGGTTCCACATTGCCAAATTGGTCAACCGTTCATTAATAATGAGCTACAATCTCATAACAAATCATTCTGAGGTTCCACATCACTAAATCGGTCAACCATTTATTGATAATGAGCTACAATCTCATAACAAGTCATTCTGAGGTTCCACATCTCCGAATCGGTCAATCATTTGCTAATAATGCGATATAATCTCATAACAAGCTAGTCTAAGGTTCTAGATCACCAAATCAGTCAACCGTTCACTGATAATGAGCTGTAATCTCATAACAAACCATTCTAAGGTTGTACATCACTGAATCTGTCAACCATTCTTTGATAATGAGCTATAATCTCATAACAAGCCATTCTGAGGTTCTAGATTGCTGACTCAGTCAACTGTTCATTGATAATGAGCTGTAATCTCATAACAAGCTATTCTGAGGTTCCACATCATTGAATCGGTCAACCGTTCATTGATAATGAACTACAATCTCATAACAAGTTGTTCTTAGGTTCCACATTGCCGAATCAGTCAACTGTTCACTGATAATGAGTTATAATATCATAACAAGCCATTCTGAGGTTCTAGATCACCAAATTGGTCAACCGTTCACTGATAATGAGTTGTAATCTCATAACAAGTCATTCCTAGGTTCCACATCGCCAAATCAGTTAACCATTTGCTGGTAATGAGCTATAATCTCATAACAAGCTATTCTGAGGTTCCACATCACCAAATCGGTCAACCGTTCGCTGATAATGAGCTGTAATCTCATAACAAGCCATTCTGAGGTTCTAGATTGCTGACTCGGTTAACCGTTCATTGATAATGAGCTGTAATCTCATAACAAGCCATTCTGAGGTTCCACATCATTGAATCAGTCAACCGTTCATTGATAATGAGCTACAATCTCATAACAAGTTGTTGTTAGGTTCCACATTGCCAAATTAGTCAATTTTTCATTGATAATGAGTTGTAATATCATAACAAGCTGTTCTAAGGTTCTAGATCGCCAAATTGGTCAACCGTTCACTGATAATAAGCTATAGTCTCATAACAAGTCATTCTCAGGTTTCACATCACCAAATCAGTCAACCATTTGCTGATAATGAGCTATAATCTCATAACAAGCCATTCTGAGGTTCTAGATCGCTGAATCGGTCAACCGTTTACTAATAATGAGCTGTAATCTCATAACAAGCCATTTTGGGGTTCTACATCGCCGAATCGGTCAACCATTTGCTGATAATGAGTTGTAATCTCATAATAAACTATTTTGAGGTTCTAGATCACTGAATCGGTCAACCGTTCACTGATAATGAGCTGTAATATCATAACAAGCCATTCTAAGGTTCCACATCGCCAAATTGGTCAACCGTTCATTGATAATAAGCTAAAATCTCATAACAAGTCATTCTAAGATTCCACATCGCCGAATCGGTCAACCATTCATTGATAATGAGCTAAAATCTCATAACAAGTCATTCTAAGGTTCCACATCACCGAATCGGTCAACCGTTCACTGATAATGAGTTTTAATCTCATAACAAGCTGTTCTGAGGTTCTAGATCACCGAATCGGTCAACCGTTTGCTGATAATTAGCTGTAATCTCATAACAAGCTATTCTGAGGTTCCACATCACTGAATCAGTCAACCATTCACTGATAATGAGCTATAATCTCATAACAAGCCATTCTGAGGTTCTAGATCGCCGAATTAGTGAACCATTCATTGATAATGTGTTGTAGTATCATAACAATCTATTCTAAGGTTCCACATCATTGAATCGGTCAACCATTAATTGATAATGAGCTACAATCTCATAACAAGTTCTGAGGTTCCACATCACCAAATCGGTCAACCGTTTGCTGATAATTAGTTGTAATCTCATAACAAGCTATTTTAAGATTCTACATCACTGAATCGGTCAACCATTCACTGATAATAAGCTATAATCTCATAACAAGCCATTCTGAGGTTCTAGATCACCGAATTAGTCAACTGTTCATTGATAATGAGTTGTAATCTCATAACAACCTGTTATGAGGTTCCACATCATTGAATCAGTCAACTGTTCATTGATAATGAGCTACAATCTCATAATAAGTCATTCTGAGGTTCCACATCACTGAATCGGTCAACCATTCATTGATAATGAGCTACAATCTCATAACAAGTCCTTCTAAGGTTCCACATTGCCGAATCAGTCAACCGTTCACTAATAATGAGCTGTAATCTCAAAATAAGCCATTTTGAGGTTCTAGATAGCCAAATTGGTGAACCGTTGACTGATAATGAGCTATAATCTCATAATAAGCCATTCTAAGGTTGCACATCACCAAATTGAGCAACCATTCATTGATAATGAGCTACAATCTCATAACAAGTTATTCTAAGGTTCTACATCACCAAATCAGTCAACCGTTCATTGATAATGAGCTACAGTCTCATAACAAGTCATTCTAAGATTCCACATCATCGAATCAGTCAATTGTTCACTAATAATGAGTTGTAATCTCATAACAAGCCGTTCTAAGCTTCTAGATCACTGAATCAGTCAACCATTCACTGATAATAAGCTGTAATCTCATAACAAGCTGTTCTGAGGTTCCACATCACTGAATCGGTCAACCATTCATTGATAATGAGCTACAATCTCATAACAAGTCATTCTAAGGTTCCACATCGCCGAATCAGTCAACTATTTATTGATAATGAGCTACAATCTGATAACAAGTCATTCTGAGGTTCCACATCGCCGAATCGGTCAACTGTTCATTGATAATGAGCTACAATCTGATAACAAGTCATTCTGAGGTTCCACATCACCCAATCGGTCAACCATTCACTTATAATGAGTTGTAATATCAAAACAAGCCGTTCTAAGGTTGTAGATTGCTGAATCAGTCAACCATTCACTGATAATGAGCTGTAATCTCATAACAAGCCGTTCTGAGGTTCCACATCACCGAATCAGTCAACCGTTCATTGATAATGAGCTACAATCTCATAACAAGTTGTTTTGAGGTTCCATATCGCTGAATTGGTCAACTGCTCATTGATAATGAGCTACAATCTCATAACAAGTCCTTCTAAGGTTCCACATTGCTGAATCAGTACACCGTTCACTGATAATGAGCTATAAACTCATAACAAGTCATTCTGAGGTTCTAGATAGCCGAATTGGTCAACCGTTGACTGATAATAAGCTATAATCTCATAACAAGTCATTCTAGGGTTCCACATCACCGAATCAGTCAACCGTTCATTGATAATGAGCTACAGTCTCATAACAAGTCATTCTGAGGTTCCACATCACCAAATGGGTCAACCATTTGCTGATAATGAGCTATAATCTCATAACAAGCTGTTTTGAGGTTTTAGATCGCTGAATTGGTCAATCGTTCACTGATAATGAGCTGTAATCTCATAACAAGCTATTCTAAGGTTCCACATCGCTGAATCGGTCAACCATTCACTGATAATTAGCTATAATCTCATAACAAGTTGTTCTGAGGTTTCACATCACCGAATCGGTCAACCATTCATTGATAGTTGGCTACAATATCATAACAAGTCATTTTAAGGTTCCACATCATCGAATCAGTCAACCATTCGCTGATAATAAGCTGTAACCTCATAATAAGCCATTCTGAGGTTGTAGATCGCCGAATCGGTCAACTGTTCACTGATAATGTGTTATAATCTCATAACAAGCTATTCTAAGGTCCCACATTGTCGAATCGGTCAACCATTCACTGATAATGAGCTGTAATCTTATAACAAGCCATTCTGAGGTTCTAGATTGCCGAATCGGTCAACCATTCATTGATAATGAGTTGTAATCTCATAACAAGCTATTCTGAGGTTCCATATCATCAAATCGGTCAATCGTTCTTTGATAATGAGCTACAATCTCATAACAAGTTATTCTTAGGTTCCACATAACCAAATCGGTCAACCGTTCACTGATAATGTGTTAAAATGTCATAACAAGCCATTCTAAGGTTCTAGATCACCGAATCGATCAACTATTCGCTGATTATGAGCTGTAATCTCATAACAAGTTGTTATGAGGTTCCACATCACTGAATCGGTCAACCATTCCCTGATAATGAGCTGTAATCTCATAACAAGCCATTCTAAAGTTCTAGATCACTAAATCGGTCAACCGTTCATTAATAATGAGTTGTAATCTCATAACAAGCCATTCTAAGGTTACACATCACTGAATCGGTCAATCGTTCATTGATAATGAGCTACAATCTCATAACAAGTCATTCTGAGGTTCCACATCGCCGAATCAGTCAACCATTCACTGATAATGAGCTATAATCTCATAACAAGTCATTCTGATATTCTAGATCACTGAATCGATCAACTATTCACTGATAATGGGCTATAATCTCATAACAAGCCTTTCTGAGGTTCCACATAGCCGAATCAGTCAACCATTTATTGATAATGAGCTACAATCTCATAACAAGTCATTCTAAGGTTTCACATTGCCGAATCGGTCAATCGTTCATTGATAATAAGCTACAATCTCATAACAAGTCATTCTGAGGTTCCACATCACTGAATCAGTCAACCGTTTGCTGATAATGAGCTATAATCTCATAACAAGCCATTCAGAGGTTCTAGAATGCCAAATCGGTCAACTATTCACTGATAATGAGATGTAATCTCATAACAAGTCGTTCAAAGGTTCCACATCGCTAAATCGGTCAACCATTCCTTGATAATGAGCTACAATCTCATAACAAGTCATTCTAAGGTTCCACATCACTGAATCGGTCAATCGTTCGCTGATAATGCACTGTAATCTCATAACAAGCCATTCTAAGGTTTTAGATCGCCAAATTAGCCAACCATTTGCTGATAATGAGCTGTAATCTCATAACAAGCTGTTTTGAGGTTCCACATCACTGAATCAGTCAACTGTTTGCTGATAATGAGTTGTAATCTCATAACAAGCCTTTCTGAGGTTCTAGATCACCGAATTGGTCAACCATTCATTGATAATGAGCTGTAATATCATAACAAGCCATTCTGAGGTTCCACATCACCAAATTGGTCAACCGTTCATTGATAATGAGCTACAATCTCATAACAAGTCATTCTGAGTGTACGCCTCTCTCTCTGATTTCCCACAGCTTTCCAAGGGCGGGGGTTAGTAGCAAAGGTTTCACAAGTGAATGCAAATCAAGTACGCAATAACTACTAAATGAATAACAGAAACGTGAGCAATAAAATGTACAAACAAGAGAAAGGAAGACAAATGAATGCAAACCCTTTGATGCTTGAAGCTTCTATTGTTTCTCTCTACTCCTTTCGAAACACTGTTCTTGATGCTCAGTATTGGCGGGGCAGCGTCTATGACTTGAGAAGCGTCGAGAATTTGATAATTGAAATGTGTGTGTGTGATCGCAAGATAGCTTGAATGTTGACAGAGTAATGGCGCTTGAAAGCCTGGATCCTTCAAATGGTTATGAAGGGTTTATTATATAGGAATTGGTGATGAAATGAATGGTTGAGATCAATCCCAGAGATGGGGAGATGAACGGTTGAGAACAAAAGGAACAGGAGAGATCCTCA
>MU224774.1:481420-492746 GCA_018584345.1 Thuja plicata | reverse complement strand
TGAAGAATTCTTTCAAGGTTTTCAGGTCAGAACAGGAATATAGTATAACTGGTCAAAAAATGTGGTACAATTTCACCGATTGCGGTAAAATGATTGGTTTGATATGCAAGATAGTTGACTTTGACAAACCTAGACTTTTAACACGTTTGACTCATTTTGACAGTTTGAATGTTTTTATTTTGCATTTTTCAGAAACTGATCAAAGGAACAAGCACAATAGACACTGTGTTTCAAAGATTGAGATTGTGTATGTTCTACAACTTTTTCAAGTTGCAATGTTATCACGTGGTCTCAACAATGAACAATCAGATTTAATCTAGGTCAAATTGGCTTTAGAATATGATGTTATAGGCCCAATGCTTGAATGTCTGTTAGCTCACACAGCTATTGTCACGCTACTAGGACATGAAGGTCCATGTCGTAGGTGCCCGTGTTTTTGCCATTTGTAGGTATTGTTGCCGTGGAGTGAAGATCTCTTTCACTACACAAATACCGTGGGACACATATGTTGAAAATCTTGGGGGGAAATTCTGCAACCCCTTGCACTATAATAAAATATATGTTCGGAGGTAAAATGGGTTGGCCTCTAATTAATCAAGGTTGTAGTCAGAGTCCGTGGTGACTCTCCAATCGGTTTGTACGTGCATGACTCACTTAAGAGCCTAATTGATCACGTTGGCTCCTTAGGGATATTCACCCAATCTAGACTATCATCAACACGCCTCGCGTGAGCTTGGCTAGATAAGACAGAACTTTGGTTCATGCCTTTTTTATATACCGGTCGGAAGGATTTCCCGGTTTAAGTTCATCCTCCAAGGAAGAAGCGCTTTCCCTGGATAGGCCTTTCTAAGAAAATAAAGGTTTGTAATCTAAATAGTTTGTGCAAGTGCACCCAAAAATTAAGACACGGGGTTAATCGATTAAGCTCCAATTGTGAAATGTGAACTAAGTTATAACACCATACAAGCACGAATGTCCAATTTTAAGCTAAAAAAAGTAGGTGTTGTTTGCTTGTTCAATTTTAAAGCACCAAACTAAAAGATTTTTTGCCTTTGTTCAATTTTAAGCCTCACGTCAATTTTAAGCCCAAATCTGAAATATGAGGTGTGATGTGTATTGCAAGCACTATTCTTTTTAAGCCCAAATTGACAAATGAATTCCTTTTAGTTTGTGTTGTTTAAATAGGTTAGTACCAACAAAGAATTATTTGCCAAATGAGAACTTTGAAGAAATTGAAATGGTGCTTACCAAAACTTACCCTCCTCTATCCTTGATGACTTTGATCCAATCCCTGCATAGAAACCATGAAGAATGTTAATTAAACAGCAGATGGGTAGAAGACTTGGATCTGATATTTGCAATATTTGTTGCGATTACGGCAATCTTCCTACAACTGCAGTAAAATTTTGTCGATTGCGGTAATAAACGTTTGACTGCGGCAAAGTGAAATCGATTACGGTAATTAAATTGCGATTGTGGTAGAATGCTGTCGATTGCGGCACGTATCAGACAACTGCGGCAGAATTATGGTGATTGTAGTAAAATTCTGATGACTGCGGCACGGATCAGATGATTGCAGTAAAATGTCAGAAGTCAGAGACAAGAAAATGGCCAGAAAGACTGTGAAAGCATGCAATCAATTGCGGTATTAAACCAGTCGATTGCGGCACAGTATGAATGATTGCGGCAGAATACAGGCGATTGTGAAATAGTACAGATGTCAAAGAAAAGTCTAATTTTTAAATTTACGGCCGTACGGCCGTGGTTGATCTGTTCATTTCTTTGTCTGCAAGAAATATTTAGGCTGTTTGTTCACGTCGGGTTCACCAAAATGTATGCCTCTCTCTCCGGTTTCCCACAGCTTTCCAAGGGCGGGGGTTAGTAGCAAAGGTTTCACAAGTGAATGCAAATCAAGTACGCAATAACTACTAAACGAATAACAGAAACATGAGAAATAAAATGTACAAACAAGAGAAAGGAAGACAAATGAATGCAAACCCTTCGATGCTTGAAGCTTCTATTGTTTCTCTCTACTCCTTCTGAAATACTGTTCTTGATGCTCAGTATTGGCGGGGAAGCGTCTATGACTTGAGAAGCGTTGAGAATTTGACAATTGGAACGTGTGTGTGTGATCGCAAGATAGCTTGAATGTTGACAGAGTAATGGCACTTGAAATCCTGGATCCTTCAAATGGTTATGAAGGGTTTATTATATAGGAATTGGTGATGAAATGAACGGTTGAGATCAATCCCAGAGATGGGGAGATGAATGGTTGAGAACAAAAGGAACATGAGAGATCCTTAGTAAACTCCACCTCTTTATTTGGTTAAGAGGAGATAGAGTTTGGTTAACTGAGGAGCTAATTATGAGTTACCTTTTTGAACTAAAGAGGTGGGTGAAGTTACCCATGTGAACTAGAGAGATGGGTGGAGTAACCCATGTGATCTGATTGGAGTTATCTCTTTGAAGATAAATGAGTATTTAAGTCATTTATTTAATAATTGTTTTTAACATGTGAGATAATTGAATTCTTTTTAATTAAGAATTGCTTTATTTGATGAAATTAAATTAATTTAATTGAAATTAATTTAATTGGAAGAATATAATTAGTAAGTTTAAATGTTTGATTTTAAACTATAGGAAATTGAGTTTAATTATTTAAATAATGGTATTTAATCAATTAAAGCTTAATTAATTAAATAAAATTAATTATTTAATTAATTTTTGGGATTGGATTAGATGATTTGAGAAATGAATTTAGAAAAAAATAGATGATTAATTAATGATTAAGAAACCATTAATTAATAGATGAAAATTAGGGTTTTAATGTAAAGTCGCAAGCCTATCCATTTTAGGGTGTCTACACTAAGGTTCCAGATCACCAAATTGGTCAACCATTCATTTATAATGAGCTACAATCTCGTAACAAGTCATTATGACATTCTAAATCACTGACTCGGTCAACCACTCACTGATAATGAGCTATAATCTTATAACAAGCCATTTTGAGGTTCTAGTTCATTGAATCAGTCAACCATTCACTGATAATGAGTTGTAAGCTCATAACAAGCCATTCTGAGGTTTCACATCACCAAATTGGTGAACCATTCATTGATAATGAGCTACAATTTCATAACAAGTCATTCTGAGGTTCCACATCACCGAATCAGTCAACCATTCATTGATAATGAGCTACAATCTCATAACAAGTCATTCTCAGGTTCCACATAGCCAAATCGGTCAACCATTTATTGATAATGAGCTATAATCTCATAACAAGCCGGTCTGAGGTTCTAGATCACTGAATCGGTCAACCGTTTACTGATAATGAACTGTAATCTCCTAACAAGCCATTCTGAGGTTCTACATCACCAAATTGGTGAACCATTCATTGATAATGAGCTATAATCTCATAACAAGTCATTCTGAGGTTCTACATCACCGAATCGGTCAACTGTTCATTGATAATGAGCTACAATATCATAACAAGTCTTTCTAAGGTTCCACATCACCAAATTGGTCAACCGTTCACTAATAATGAGCTATAATCTCATAACAAGTTGTTCTGAGGTTATAGATCACCGAATCAGTCAACTGTTCACTGATAATGAGCTATAACCTACTAACAAGCTATTTTGAGGTTCCACATTGCCGAATCGGTCAACCGTTCATTGATAATGAGCTACAATCTCAAAAAAAGTCATTTTGAGGTTCTAGATCACTGAATCAGTCAACCGTTTACTAATAATGAGCTGTAATCTCATAAAAAGCCATTTTGAGGTTCCACATCATCGAATCGGTCAACCATTTGCTGATAATGAGCTGTAATCTCATAACAAGCCATTCTGAGGTTCTAGATCGTTGAATCAGTCAACTGTTCACTGATAATGAGTTGTAATCTCATAACAAGCCATTCTGAGGTTCCACATCACCAAATCGGTCAACCGTTTGCTGATAATGAGCTATAATCTCATAACAAGCTATTTTGAGGTTCCACATCACTGAATCGGTCAACCATTCACTGATAATGAGCTATAATCTCATAACAAGCCATTCTGAGGTTTTAGATCGCATAATCGGTCAACCGTTCATTGATAATAAGCTATAATCTCATAACAATATGTTCTGAGGTTCCACATCGTTGAATCGGTCAACCATTCATTGATAATGAGCTACAATCTCATAACAAGTTTTGAGGTTCCACATCGCCAAATCAGTCAACCATTTGCTGATAATTAGTTGAATCTCATAACAAGCCGTTCTGAGAATCTAGATGACTGAATCGGTCAACCATTCGCTGATAATGAGCTGTAATCTCATAACAAGCTATTTTAAGGTTCTACATCACCGAATCGGTCAACCGTTCACTGATAATGAGTTATAATCTCATAACAAGCCATTCTGAGGTTCTAGGTCACCGAATCGGTCAACTATTCATTGATAATGAGTTGTAATCTTGTAACAACCCGTTCTGAGGTTCCACATCATTGAATCACTCAACCGTTCATTAATAATGAGCTACAATCTCATAATAAGTCATTCTGAGGTTCCACATCGCTGAATCAATCAACCATTCATTGATAATGAGCTACATCTCATAACAAGTCATTCTAAGGTTCCACATCACTGAATCAGTCAACTATTCATTGATAATGAGCTGTAATCTCATAACAAGCCATTCTGAGGTTCTAGATAGCCAAATTGGTCAACCATTCATTGGTAATGAGCTACAGTCTCATAACAAGTCATTCTAAGGTTACACATTACCGAATTGGTCAACCATTCATTGATAATGAGCTATAGTCTCATAACAAGTCATTCTGAGGTTCTACATTAGCAAATCAGTCAATCGTTCATTGATAATAAGCTGTAATCTCATAACAAGCTATTCTGAGCTTCTAGATCACCGAATCGGTCAACCATTCACTGATAATAAGCTATAATCTTATAAAAAGCCATTCTGAGGTTCCACATCACCAAATTGGTCAACCGTTCATTAATAATGAGCTATAATCTCATTACAAGCCATTCTGAGGTTCTAGATCACCAAATCGGTCAATTGTTCATTGATAATGAGCTGTAATCTCAAAACAAGCCATTCTGAGGTTCCACATTGGTGAATCAGTGAATCATTCATTGATAATGACCTACAATCTCATAACAAGTCATTCTGAGGTTCCACATCACTAAATCGGTCAATTGTTCATTGATAATGAGCTACAATCTTATAACAAGTCGTTATGAGGTTCCACATCGCCGAATTGGTCAACCATTTGCTGATAATGAGTTGTAATCTTATAACAAGCAATTCTAAGGTTCTAGATCACTAAATCAGTCAACTCTTCATTGATAATGAGTTGTAATCTCATAACAAGCCATTTTGAGGTTCCACATCACCGAATCAGTCAATCGTTCATTGATAATGAGCTACAATCTCATAAAAAGTCATTTTAAGGTTCCACATTGCTGAATTGGTCAACCATTCGCTAATAATGAGTTGTAATCTCATAACAAGCCATTCTGAGTTTTTAGATCGCTGAATCAGTCAACCATTCACTGATAATGAGCTGTAATCTCATAATAAGCTATTCTGTGGTTCTACATCACTAAATCGGTCAACTGTTCACTAATAATGAGTTGTAATCTTATAACAAGCCATTTTGAGGTTCCACATCACCAAATATGTTAATTGTTCATTGATAATGAGCTACAATCTGATAACAAGTCATTCTGAGGTTCCACATCACCCAATCGGTCAACCATTCGCTGATATTGAGCTCTAATCTCATAACAAGCTATTCTAAGGTTTTAGATTGCTGAATCAGTCAACCATTCACTGATAATGAGCTATAATCTCATAATAAGGCATTCTAAGGTTCCACATCGCCGAGTCAGTCAACCATTTATTGATAATGAGCTATAATCTCATAACAAGTTGTTTTGAGGTTCCATATCACGGAATCGATCAACCGTTCATTGATAATGAGCGACAATCTCATAACAAGTTATTCTAAGGTTCCACATCGCTGAATCAGTCAATTATTCGCTGATAATGAGTTGTAATCTCATAACAAGCCGTTTTGAGGTTCTAGATCACCAAAACAGTCAATTGTTCACTGATAATGAGCTATAATCTAAGCCGTTCTGAGGTTCTACATCGCTGAATCGATTAACCATTCACTGATAATGAATTACAATCTTATAACAAGTCATTCTAAGGTTCCACATCGCCGAATCGGTCAATCATTCGCTAATAATGAGTTGTAATCTCATAAATAGTCATTCTGACATTCTAGATCACTGAATCGATTAATCGTTCATTGATACTGAGCTGAATCTCATAACAAGCCCTTCTGATGTTCTAGATCACTGAATCGGTCAATTGTTTGCTGATAATGAGCTATAATCTCATAACAAGCTATTCTAAGGTTTCAAATCGTCAAATCGGTCAACCATTCACTGATAATGAGCTATAATCTCATAACAAGCCATTTTGAGGTTCTAGATCACCAAATTGGTCAATCGTTCATTGATAATGAGCTATAATCTCATAACAAGCCATTCTGTGGTTTCACATCACTTAATTGGTCAACCGTTCATTGATAACAAGCTACAATCTCATAACAAGTTGTTCTGAGGTTCCACATCGCTGAATTGTTCAACCAATCATTGATAATGAGCTACAATCTCATAACAAGTCATTCTAAGGTTCGACATCACTGAATCGGTCAACCATTCACTAATACTGAGTTGTAATCTCATAACAAGCTATTCTAAGGTTCTAGATCATTGAATCGGTAAATTGTTCACTAACAATGAGCTGTTATCTAATAACAAGCCATTCTGAGGTTCCACATCACCGAATTGGTCAACTGTTCATTGATAATGAGCTACAATCTCATAAGAAGTTTTTCTGTGGTTCCACATTGCCAAATTTGTCAACCATTCATTGCTAATGAGCTGTAATCTCATAACAAGTCATTCTGAGGTTCTACATTGCTAAATTGGTCAACCATTCACTAATAATGAGCTGTAATATCATAACAAGCTGTTCTAAGGTTCGACATCGCCGAATCAGTCAACCATTTATTGATAATGAGCTATTATCTTATAACAAGCCATTTTGAGGTTCCACATCACCGAATCGGTCAACCATTTGCTGATAATGAGCTGTAATTTTATAAAAATCTATTCTGAGGTTCTAGATCACTGAATCGGTCAACCCTTCACTGATAATGAGCTGTAATCTCATAACAAGCCATTCTAAGGTTCCACATCACCAAATTGGTCAACCATTTGCTGATAATGAGCTGTAATCTCATAACAAGCTATTCTGAGGTTCTAGATCACCAAATCGGTCAACCATTCACTGATAATGAGCTATAATCTCATAACAAGCCATTTTGAGATTTCACATTGCCAAATCGGTCAACCGTTCATTGATAATGAGCTACAATCTCATAACAAGTCATTCTGAGGTTCCACATCACTAAATTGATCAACCGTTCGTTGATAATGAGTTGCAATCTCATAACAAACTCTTCTGAGATTCTAGATCGCCGAATCGGTCAATCGTTCACTGATAATGAGCTGTAATCTCATAACAACCTATTCTGAGGTTCCACATCACTGAATCGGTCAACCATTCATTGATAATGAGCTTTAATCTTATAAGAAGCCATTCTAAGGTTCTCGATCACCGAATCAGTCAATCATTCATTGATAATGAGCTGTATTCTTATGACAAGCCATTCTTAGGTTCCACATCACCAAATCATTCAACCATTCATTGATAATAAGCTATAATCCCATAACAAGTCATTCTAAGGTTTCACATCGCTGAATTAGTCAACCGTTCATTGATAATAAGCTACAATCTCATAACAAGTCATTATAAGGTTCCACATCACCGAATCGGTCAACCATTTGCTGATAATGAGTTGTAATCTAATAACAAGCCATTTTGAGGTTCTAGATCGCCGAATCAGTCAACCGTTCACTGATAATGAGCTTTAATCTTATAACAAGCCATTCTAAGGTTCCACATCGCCAAATCGGTTAACTATTAATTGATAATGAGCTACAATCTCATAACAAGTCATTTAGAGGTTCCACATCGCTGAATCGGTCAACTATTTATTGATAATGAGCTACAATCTCATAACAAGTTGTTCTGAGGTTCCACATCATAGTATCGGTCAACCATTCATTGAAAATGAGCTGTAATCTCATAACAACCCATTCTGAGGTTCTAGATTGCCGAATCGGTCAATCGTTCATCGATAATGATCTGTAATTTTATAACAAGCTATTCTAAGGTTCCACATCGTCAAATCAATCAACCGTTCATTGATAATGAGCTACAATCTTATAACAAGTCATTCTAAGATTCCACATCACCGAATCGGTCAACCATTCATTGATAATGAGCTACAATCCCATAAGAAGTCATTTTAAGGTTCCACATCACCAAATCGGTCAACCATTGATTGATAATGAGTTGTAATCTCATAACAAGCCATTTTGAGGTTCTAGATCACTGAATCAATCAACCATTCACTGATAATGAGCTGTAATCTTGTAACAAGCCGTTCTAAGGTTCCACATCACCAAATTGGTCAACCCTTTATTGATAATGAGCTACAATATCATAACAAGTAGTTCTAGATTGCCGAATCAGTCAACTGTTCACTAATAATGAGCTGTAATCTCATAACAAGCCATTCTGAGGTTCCACATTGCCAAATTGGTTAACCGTTCATTGAGAACGAGCTACAATCTCATAACAAGTCATTCTAAGGTTCCACATCATTGAATCGGTCAACCGTTTGTTGATAATGAGCAGTAATCTCATAACAAGCCATTCTGAGGTTCTAGATCGCTGAATCAGTCAATCATTCACTAATAATGAGCTATAATCTCATAACAAGCTTCTAAGGTTCCACATTGCCGAATCGATCAACTGTTCACTGATAATAAGCTATAATCTCATAACAAGCCGTTCTGATATTCTAGATTGCCAAATCGGTCAACCGTTCATTGATAATGAGCTATAATCTCATAACAAGCCATTTTAAGGTTCTACATCACCGAATCAGTCAACCGTTCATTGATAATGAGTTATAATCTCATAACAAGTTGTTATGAGGTTCCACATCATTGAATCAGTCAACCATTCACTGATAATGAGTTGTAATCTCATAACAAGTCGTTATGAGGTTCTAGATCACTGAATCGGTCAACTGTTCACTGATAATGAGCTATAATCTCATAACAAGTTGTTTTGAGGTTCCACATCGCTGAATCGGTCAATCGTTCACTGATAATGAGCTGTAATCTCATAACAAGCCATTCTAAGGTTCTAGATCACTAAATCAGTCAACTATTCATTGATAATGAGCTGTGATCTCATAACAAGCTATTCTGAGGTTCCACATCACCGAATCAGTCAACCGTTCATTGATAATGAGAAACAATCTCATAACAAGTCATTATGAGGTTCCAAATCGCCAAATCGGTCAACCATTCAATGATAATGAGCTACAATCTCATAACAAGTCATTTTGAAGTTCCACATCACTAAATCAGTCAACTGTTTACTAATAATGAGTTGTACTCTCATAACAAGTTGTTCTAAGGTTCTAGATCACTGAATCGGTCAACCGTTCACTCATAATGAGTTATAATCTCATAATAAGCCATTCTAAGGTTCCACATCATCAAATCAGTCAACTATTCATTGATAATGAGGTACAATCTCATAAGAAGTTATTCTGAGGTTTCACATCGCCAAATCGGTCAACCATTCACTAATAATGAGCTATAATCTCATAACAAGCTGTTCTAAAGTTCTAGATTATTGAATCAGTCAACCGTTCACTGATAATGAGCTGTAATCTTATAAGAACCTATTTTGAGGTTCCACATTGCTAAATCGGTCAACCATTCACTAATAATGAGCTATAATCCCATAACAAGTTGTTTTGAGGTTCCACATCGCCAAATCGGTCACCTATTCACTGATAATGAGCTGTAATATCATAACAAGCTGTTCTAAGATTCCACATCACCAAATGGGTCAACCATTCATTGATAATGGGCTACAATCTCATAACAAGTTATTTTAAGGTTCCACATTACCGAATCGGTCAACCGTTTGCTGATAATGAGCTGTAATCTCATAACAAGCCATTCTGAGGTTCTAGATCGCTGAGTCGGTCAAACATTCACTGATAATAAGCTGCAATCTCATAACAAGCTATTTTGAGGTTCCACATCACCAAATCAGTCAACCATTCACTTATAATGAGATGTAATCTCATAACAAGCTATTCTGAGGTTCTAGATCGCTGAATCGGTCAACCATTCATTGATAATGAGTTGTAATCTCATAAAAAGCTATTTTGAGGTTCCACATCATCGAATCAGTCAATCATTCTTTGATAATGAGCTACAATCTCATAACAAGTTGTTCTAAGGTTCCACATCACCAAATCGGTCAACCGTTCACTGATAATGAGTTGAAATCTCATAACAAGCTATTCTGACGTTCTAGATCGCCGAATTGGTCAACCATTCACTGATAATGAGCTATAATCTCATAAAAAGATATTATGAGGTTCAACATCATCGAATCGGTCAACCGTTTACTGCTAATGAGCTGTAATCTCATAACAAGCTATTCTGAGGTTCTAGATCACCAAATTAGTCAACCGTTCATTGATAATGAGTTGTGATCTCATAACAAGCCATTGTGAGGTTCCACATCACCGAATCGGTCAACCGTTCATTGATAATGAGCTATAATCTCATAACAAGTCACTCTGAGGTTCCACATCGCCGAATCAGTCAACCGTTCATTGATAATGAGCTACAATCTCATAACAAGTCATTCTGAGGTTCTACATCACCGAATTGGTCAACCATTCACTGATAATGAGTTGTAATCTCATAACAAGCTATTCTAAGGTTCTAGATCACTGAATCAGTCAACCATTCACTGATAATGAGTTGTAAGCTCATAACAAGCCATTCTGAGGTTCTACATCACTACAAACTCATAATAAGTCATTCTAAGGTTTCACATTACTGAATCAGTCAACCGTTCATTGATAATGAGCTACAATATCATAACAAGTCATTTTAAGGTTTCACATTACTAAATCAGTCAACCATTCACTGATAATGAGTTGTAATCTCATTGTATGTGATAAAAACCTACCTGCAAGGAACAACACTAGAACATGCAAACATTAGGATTAGTCATCAAAATAACAAGATTCAAATAAGGGTTAGCATATTCAAATGAAATCTTAAAAACAAGTGT
>MU224774.1:441019-468452 GCA_018584345.1 Thuja plicata | reverse complement strand
CACATGTGTGAGCAACTCTTGGGGAATGGAATGGGGGACAAGAAGGTGGTTGCCTTTAAGGAAGTTGGTGGCTTCCTTTTTGAGGAGTTGCTCACACATGTGTGAGCACTCCATTAGTGCTAAAAAATGTAGGAATCATACTTTAAGTGTGATTAGTGTGTGCTTAGGTGGGAAAGTAGGTTTATTTAAGAGGAATAGATAGAGTAGAGTAGGAATAGAGTAGGAATAGGGTAGGATTAATAGGTTCCCAGGTAGGACTAATAGGCTTTATTAATTTAATCCAAATTAAATTTGAATTAATTGGGTTTAGAAGAATATTAGAAATGTGAGGGAATAAATAAATTTAAAATTTATTTAAAAGAGATTTATGGAGGGTAATGTATTAATAAAATTAATACATTAAGAAGAGTAGTATTTAAATACTAAAAAGAAGTGAATCATATTTAATTAAATAAATTTAATTAAATAGATAGAAGAATATAACAGATATAATTAGTTAAAATTAACTATAGTGTTATGGGAATATTAATTAAATTAATATAAGGACGATTTTGGACGTATACACTCATAACAAGCCATTCTAAGGTTCTAGATTGCCGAATCAGTCAACCGTTAATGTATAATGAGCTGTAATCTCATAATAAGTTGTTCTAAGGTTCCACATCACCAAATCGGTTAACCATTCATTGATAATGAGCTACAATCTCATAACAAGTTGTTCTGAGGTTCCACATCATCGAATCGGTTAGCCATTTGCTGATAATAAGTTGTAATCTCATAACAAGCTATTGTGAGGTTCTAGATCACCGAATCGGTCAACCATTCACTGATAATGAGCTTTAATCTCATAACAAGCTATTATGAGGTTCCACATCACCGAATCAGTCAACCGTTCACTGATAATGAGCTATAATCTCATAACAAGCCATTCTGAGGTTCTAGATCGCTGAATCAGTCAACCATTCATTGATAATGAGCTATAATCTCATAACAAGCTGTTCTGAGGTTCCACATCACCAAATCGGTCAACCATTCATCTATAATGAGCTACAATCTCATAACAAGTCATTCTGAGATTCCACATCGCCGAATCGGTCAACCGTTCATTGATAATGAGCTACAATCTCATAACAAGTCATTTTGAGGTTCCACATCATCGAATCGGTCAATCATTGACTAATAATGAGTTGTAATCTCATAATAAGTTGTTCTAAGGTTCTAGATCACTGAATCGATCAATCGTTCACTGATAATGAGGTACAATATCATAACAAGTCATTTTGAGGTTCCACATTGTCGAATCGATCAACAGTTTATTGATAATGAGCTACAATCTCATAGCAAGTCATTCTAGGGTTCCACATCACTGAATGGGTCAATCATTTGCTGATAATGAGCTGTAATCTCATAACAAGCCATTCTGAGGTTCTAGATCATTGAATCGGTCAACTGTTCACTGATAATGAGCTATAATCTCATAACAAGCTATTCTGAGGTTCCACATCGCCGAATCGGTCAATCGTTCATTGATAATAAGCTACAATCTCATAACAAGTCATTCTAAATTTACACATCACCAAATCGGTCAACTATTTACTGATAATGAGCTGTAATCTCATAACAACTCATTCTGAAGTTTTAGATTGCCAAATCAGTCAATCATTCACTAACAATGAGCTATTATCACATAACAAGCTATTCTAAGGGTCCACATTGCTAAATTAGTCAACTATTCATTGATAATGAGCTATAATCTCATAACAAGCCATTCTAAGATTCTAGATCACCGAATCAGTCAACTATTCATTGATAATGAGCTGTAATCTCATAACAAGTCATTCTGAGGTTCCATATCACCGAATCAATCAACTGTTCATTGATAAGGAGTTACAATCTCATAACAAGTCATTTTGAGGTTCCACATCATCAAATTGGTCAACCATTTGTTGATAATTAGCTGTAATCTCATAACAAGTCATTATGAGGTTCTAGATTGCCGAATCAGTTAACCGTTCACTGATAATGAGCTGTAATCTCATAATAAGCTATTCTGAGGTTTCACATCACCAAATTAGTCAACCATTCATTGATAATGAGCTACAATCTCATAACAAGTCATTCTAAGATTCTAAATCACTGAATTAGTCAACCATTTTCTGATAATGAGCTGTAATCTCATAACAAGCTATTTTGAGGTTCTAGATCACCAAATCAGTCAACTGTTCACTGATAATGAGCTATAATCTCATAACAAGCTATTCTGAGGTTCCACATCACTGAATCGGTCAACCATTCACTGATAATGAGTTGTAATCTCATAACAAGCCGTTCTGAGGTTCTAGATCCCCAAATTGGTCAACCATTCATTGATAATGAGTTGTAATCTCATAACAAGCCATTCTAAGGTTCCACATCACTGAATCAGTCAACGGTTCATTGATAATGAGCTACAATCTCATAACAAGTCATTCTAAGGTTCCAGATCATCAAATTGGTCAACCGTTCCTTGATAATGAGCTATAATCTCATAACAAGTCATTCTGAGGTTCCACATTGCCGAATAAGTCAACTGTTCACTGATAATGAGTTGTAATCTCATAAAAAGCCATTCTAAAGTTCCACATCACCGAATCGGTTGACCGTTCATTGATAATGAGCTATAATCTCATAACAAGTCATTCTGAGGTTCCACGTCACTGAATCGGTCAACTATTCACTGATAATGAGCTGTAATCTCATAACAAGCCATTCAGAGGTTTTAGATCACTGAATCAGTCAACCGTTCACTAATAATGAGCTATAATCTCATAACAAGCCATTCTAAGGTTTCACATCACTAAATCAGTCAATCGTTCATTGATAATGAGCTACAATCTCATAACAAGTCATTCTAAGGTTCCACATCACCGAATCGGTCAACCGTTCATTGATAATGAGTTGTAATCTCATAACAAGCCGTTCTCAGGTTCTAGATCACCAAATCAGTCAACCATTCATTGATAATGAGCTATAATCTCATAACAAGCTATTCTGAGGTTCCACATCGCCAAATCGATCAACCATTCACTGATAATGAGCTATAATCTCATAACAAGCCATTTTGAGGTTCTAGATCGCTAAATCGGTCAACCGTTCATTGGTAATGAGCTGTAATCTCATAACAAGCCATTCTAAGGTTCCACATCGCCAAATCAGTCAACCGTTCATTGATAATGAGCTACAATCTCATAACAAGTTGTTCTGAGGTTCCACATCACCGAATCGGTCAACCATTCGCTGATAATGAGTTGTAATCTCATAACAAGCCATTCTGAGGTTCTAGATCACTACATCAGTCAACCGTTCACTGATAATGAGCTGTAATCTCATAACAATCCATTCTTAGGTTCTAGATCACCGAATTGACCAACTATTCACTGATAATAAGCTGTAATCTCATAACAAGCTATTCTGAGGTTCCACATCACCTAATCAGTCAACCATTCACTGATAATGAGCTATAATCTTATAACAAGCCATTCTGAGGTTCTAGATCACCAAATCGGTCAACCGTTCATTGATAATGAGCTATATTCTCATAACAAGCCATTTTGAGGTTTCACATTGCCAAATCAGTCAATCATTCATTGATAATGAGCTACAATCTCATAACAAGTTGTTCCGAGGTTCTACATTGCTGAATCTATCAACCGTTCACTGATAATGAGTTGTAATCTCATAACAAGCCATTCTGAGGTTCTAGATTATTGAATCAGTCAACCGTTCATTGATAATGAGCTGTAATCTCATAACAAGCTATTCTGAGGTTTCACATCATTGAGTCAGTCAATCGTTCACTAAAATTGAGATGTAATCTCATAACAAGCCCTTCTAAGGTTCTAGATCACCGAATCAGTCAACCGTTCATTGATAATGAGTTGTAATCTCATAACAAGCTATTCTGATATTCTACATCACCAAATCAGTCAACCATTCATTGATAATGAGCTACAATCTCATAACAAGTCATTCTGAGTTTCCACATTGCCGAATCAGTCAACCATTCATTGATAATGAGCAACAATCTCATAACAAGTCATTCTAATATTTAACATCACCAAATCGGTCAACCGTTCACTGATAATGAGTTGTAATCTCATAACAAGCCATTATGATATTTTAGATCACTGAATCAATCAACCGTTCACTGATAATGAGCCTTAATCTCATAACAAGCCATTCTGAGGTTCCACATTACCAAATTGGTCAACCTTTCATTGATAACAAGCTACAATCTCATAACAAGTCATTCTGAGGTTCCACATTGCTGAATAAGTAAAATTTTTATTGATAATGAGCTACAATCTCATAACAAGTCATTCTGAGGTTCCACATCACCAAATTGATCAACTATTCACTGATAATGAGTTGTAATCTCATAACAAGCTGTTCGGAGGTTCTAGATCACAAAATTGGTCAACCATTCACTAATAATGAACTGTAATATCTTAACAAGTTGTTCTGAGGTTCCACATTGCTGAATCGGTCAACTATTCATTGATAATGAGCTTAACAAGCCATTCTGAGTTTCCACATCACTGAATCAGTCAACCATTTACTGATAATGAGCTATAATCTCATAAAAAGCCATTCTGAGGTTAGATCGCCGAATCGGTCAATCATTCGCTGATAATGAGCTGTAATCTCATAACAAGCCATTCTGAGGTTCCAAATCACTAAATCAGTCAACCATTTGCTGATAATGAGCTAGAATCTCATAACAAGCCATTTTGAGGTTCTAGATCACCGAGTCGGTCAACTATTCATTGATAATGAGCTATAATCTCATAACAAGTCATTCTGAGGTTCTACATCATCGAATCAGTCAATCGTTTATTGATAATAAGTTATAATCTCATAACAAGCCATTCTGAGGTTGTAGATCACCAAATTAGTCAATTGTTCACTGATAATGAGCTGTAATCTTATAATAAGCTATTCTGAGGTTCCACATCATTGAATCGGTCAACCATTCACTGATAATGAGCTATAATCTCATAACAAGTAGTTCTGAGGTTCTAGATCATGAAATCGGTCAATCGTTCATTGATAATGAGCTGTAATCTCATAATAAGCCATTCTGAGGTTTGACATTGCCAAATCGGTTAATCATGCATTGATAATGAGCTACAATCTCATAACAAGTCATTCTGAGGTTCCACATTGCCGAATCGGTCAACCATTCATTTATAATGAGCTACAATCTCATAACAAGTCATTCTAAAGTTCCACATTAGCAAATCGGTCAACCGTTCGCTGATAATGAGCTATAATCACATAACAAGCCATTGTGAGGTTCTAGATCACCGAATTGGTCAACCATTCATTGATAATAAGCTATAATCTCATAACAAGCCATTCTGAGGTTCCACATCACTAAATTAGTCAACTATTCATTGATAATGAGCTATAATCTCATAACAAGCCATTCTAAGGTTCTAGATCACCGAATCAGTCAACTGTTCATTGATAATGAGCTATAATCTCATAACAAGTCATTCAGAGGTTCCACATCGCTGAATCAGTCAACTGTTCATTGATAATGAGCTATAATCTTATAACAAGCCATTCTGAGGTTCCACATCACTGAATCGGTCAATCATTCATTGATAATGAGTTATAATCCTATAACAAGTTGTTCTAAGGTTCCAGATAGTTGAATCGGTCAACCGTTCACTGATAATGAGTTGTAATCTCATAACAAGCCATTCTAAGTTTCTAGATTGCCAAATCAATCAACCATTCATTGATAATGAGCTACAATCTCATAACAAGTCATTCTTAGGTTCCACATCACCGAATCAGTCAACCATTCACTGATAATGAGTTGTAATCTCATAACAAGATGCTCTAAGGTTCTAGATCACCAAATTGGTCAACTATTCACTGATAATGAGCTATAATCTCATAACAAGTTGTTATGAGTTTCCACATCACCGAATCAGTCAACCATTCACTGATAATGAGCTGTAATCTCATAACAAGCCATTCTGAGGCTCTAGATCACCAAATCGATCAACCATTCATTGATAATAAGCTGTAATCTAATAATAAGCTATTCTGAGGTTCTGCATCACTAAATCAGTCAACCATTCATTGATAATGAGCTACAATCTCATAACAAGTTGTTCTAAGGTTCCACATCGCCGAATCGGTCAACCATTTGCTGATAATGAGTTGTAATCTCATAACAAGCCGTTCTGAGGTTCTAGATCATCTAATTGGTCAACTGTTCACTGATAATGAGCTATAATCTCATAACAAGTTGTTCTGAGGTTCCACATCATTGAGTCGGTCAACCATTCATTGATAATGAGCTTTAATCTCATAGCAAGTAGTTCTGAGGTTCTAGATCACTGAATCAGTCAACTTCTCATTGATAATGAGTTGTAATCTCATAACAAGTTGTTCTGAGGTTCCACATCATTGAATCGGTCAACTGTTCATTGATAATGAGCTATAATCTCATAACAAGTCATTCTGAGGTTCCACATCACCGAATCAGTCAACCATTCATTGATAATGAGCTACAATCTCATAACAAGTCATTCTAAGGTTCCACATCACTGAATTGGTCAACCATTCACTGATAATGAGCTATAATCTCTGAACAAGCCATTTTGAGCTTCCACATAACCGAGTCGGTCAACCATTCATTAATAATGAGCTACAATCTCATAACAAGTCATTCTGAGGTTCCACATCACCGAATCGGTAAACTGTTCATTGATAATGAGCTACAATCTCATAACAAGTCATTCTAAGGTTCCACATCATTGAATCGGTCAACGGTTCACTGATAATGAGTTATAATCTCATAACAAGTCATTCTGAGGTTCCAGATCAATGAATCAGTTAACTGTTCACTGATAATGAGCTGTAATCTCATAACAAGCCGTTCTGAGGTTCCACATCACCAAATTGGTCAACCATTCATTGATAATGAGATACAATCTCATAACAAGTCGTTCTGAGGTCCCACATCACCAAAACAGTCAACCCTTAATTGATAATGAGCTACAATATCATAACAATTTATTCTAAGGTTCCACATCACTGAATCGGTCAACTGTTCACTGATAATGAGCTAAAATCTTATAATAAGCTGTTCTGAGGTTTTAGATCGCTGAATCAGTCAACCGTTCATTGATAATGAGCTATAATATCATAACAAGTTGTTCTGAGGTTTCACATCGCCGAATCGGTCAACCGTTCACTGATAATGAGTTGTAATCTCATAACAAGCCATTTTGAGGTTCTAGATCATTGAATCGATCAACTATTCATTTATAATGTGCTATAATCTCATAACAAGCCATTCTGAGGTTTGACATCACTGAATCGGTCAACCTTTCATTGATAATGAGCTACAATCTCATAACAAGTTGTTCTAAGGTTCTACATCACCAAATCAGTCAACCATTCACTGATAATGTGTTGTAATCTTATACCAAACCGTTCTAAGGTTCTAGATCGCCAAATCGGTCAACTGTTCATTGATAATAAGCTGTAATCTCATAACAAGCCATTCTGAGATTCCACATCATCGAATCGGTCAATCATTCATTGATAATGAGCTACAATCTCATAATAAGTCATTCTAAGGTTCCACATTGTCGAATCGATCAACTCTTCATTGATAATGAGCTAAAATCTCATAACAAGTCATTCTTAGGTTTCACATCACTGAATCAGTCAAACATTCATTGATAATGAGCTTTAATTTCATAACAAGTCATTCTAAGGTTCTAGATCGCCAAATCAGTCAACCATTCAGTGATAATGGGCTGTAATCTTATAACAAGCCATTCTGAGGTTCCACATCACCAAATCAGTCAACCATTCATTAATAATAAACTACAATCTCATAACAAGTTATTCTGAGGTTCCACATTGCTGAATCAGTCAACCATTCATTGATAATGAGCTATAATCCCACAATAAGTCATTCTGAGGTTCCACATCACTGAATCGGTCAACCGTTTGCTAACAATGAGTTGTAATCTCATAACAAGCCATTCAGAGGTTCTAGAATTCCAAATTGGTCAACCATTCATTGATAATGAGCTATAATTTCATAATAAGCCATTCTAAGGTTCCACATCATCGAATCGATCAACCATTCATTGATAATGAGCTACAATCTCATAACAAGTCATTCTAAGGTTCCACATCGCTGAATTGGTCAACTGTTCATTGATAATGAGCTACAATCTCATAACAAGTCATTTTGAGGTTTCACATCGCTGAATCAGTCAACCATTCGCTGATAATGAGCTTTAATTTCATAACAAGTCATTCTAAGGTTCTAGATTGCCAAATTGGTCAACCATTCACTGATAATATGCTGTAATCTCATAACAAGCCATTATGAGGTTCCAAATTGTTGAATCAGTCAACCATTCATTAATAATGAGCTACAATCTCATAACAAGTCATTCTAAGGTTCCACATTGCTGAATCGGTCAACTGTTCATTGATAATGAGCTATAATCTCATAATAAGTCATTCTGAGGCTCCACATCATTGAATCGATCAACTATTTGCTGATAATGAGCTGTAATCTCATAACAAGCCATTTAGAGGTTCTAGAATTCCAAATCGGTCAACCATTCACTGATAATGAGCTATAATCTCATAACAAGCCATTCTGAGGTTCCACATCACCGAATTGATCAACCGTTCATTGATAATGAGCTATAATCTCATAACAAGTCATTCTAAGGTTCCACATCACCCAATCGGTCAACCATTTGTTGATAATACACTGTAATCTCATAACAAGCCATTCTGAGGTTCAAGATCGCCAAATAAGCCAACCGTTCACTGATAATGAGCTATAATCTCATAATAAGTTGTTCTAAGGTTCCACATCACCAAATCAGTCAACTATTTGCTGATAATGAGCTATAATCTCATAGCAAGCCATTCTGAGGTTCTAGATCACCAAATCGGTCAACCATTCATTAATAATGAGCTGCAATCTCATAACAAGCTATTCTGAGGTTCCACATCACCAAATCGGTCAACCATTTATTGATAATGAGCTACAATCTCATAACAACTCAATCTGAGGTTCCAGATCACCGAATCGGTCAACCGTTCATTGATAATGAGCTACAATCTCATAACAAGTCATTCTAAGGTTCCACATCACTGAATCAGTCAACCATTCACTAATAATGAGCTATAATCTCATAACAACCCATTTTGAGGTTTTAGATCACTGAATCGGTCAACCATTCACTAATAATGAGTTGTAAGCTCATAACAAGCCGTTCTAAGGTTCTACATCACTGAATCGGTCAACCATTCATTGATAATGAGCTACAATCTCATAACAAGTCATTTTGAGGTTCCACATCACTGAATCGGTCAACCATTCATTGATAATGAGCTACAATCTCATAACAATTCATTCTGAGGTTCCACATAGCCAAATCAGTCAACCGTTCATCGATAATGAGCTGTAATCTCATAACAAGCTATTCTGAGGTTCTAGATCACCAAATCAGTCAACCGTTCACTAATAATGAGCTATAATCTCATAACAAGCCATTCTAAGGTTACACATCATTGAATTAGTCAACCATTCATTGATAATGAGCTACAATCTCATAACAAGTCATTCTGACGTTCCACATCACCGAATCGGTCAACTATTTATTGTTAATAAGCTATAATCTCATAATAAGTCATTCTGAGGTTCCACATAACTGAATCGGTCAATCATTCACTAATAATGAGCTATAATCTCATAACAAGCCATTCTGAGGTTCTAGATCATCAAATTGGTCAATCATTCACTGATAATGAGTTGTAATCTACTAACAAGCTATTCTGAGGTTCCACATTGCCGAATTGGTCAACCATTCATTTATAATGAGCTACAATCTCATAACAAGTCATTCTAAGCTTCCACATCGCTGAATCAGTCAACCGTTCACTAATAATGTGCTTTAATCTCATAACAAGCTGTTTTGAGGTTCTAGATCACTGAATCGGTCAACCGTTCACTGATAATGAACTGTAATCTCATAACAAGCTATTCTAACATTCCACATTGCTGAATCAGTCAATCGTTCACTGATAATGAATTGTAATCTCATAACAAGCCATTCTGAGGTTTTAGATCACCAAATCAGTCAACCATTCATTGATAATGAGCTGTAATCTCATAAAAAGCCATTCTGAGGTTCCACATCGCCAAATCAGTCAACCATTCATTGATAATAAGCAACAATCTCATAACAAGTTGTTTTGAGGTTCCACATCACTGAATCAGACAACCATTCACTGATAATAAGTTGTAATCTCATAACAAGTCTTTATGAGGTTCTAGATCACCAAATCGGTCAATCATTCACTGATAATGAGCTGTAATCTCATAACAACCTATTTTGAGGTTGCACATTGCCAAATCAGTCAACCGTTTACTGATAATGAGCTGTAATCTCATAACAAGCTATTCTGAGGTTCTAGATTGCCGAATTAGTCAGCCATTCCTTGATAATGAGCTGTAATCTCATAATAAGCTATTCTGAGGTTCCACATCACTGAATTGGTCAACCATTCATTGATAATGAGTTGTAATCTCATAACAAGCCATTTTGAGGTTCTAGATTATTGACTCGGTCAACCGTTCATTGATAATGAGCTATAATCTCATAACAAGCCATTCTGAGTTTCCACATCACCGAATTGGTCAACCGTTCATTGATAATGAGCTATAATCTCATAATAAGTTATTCTTAGGTTCCACATTGTCGAATCGGTCAACTATTCACTGATAATGAGTTGTAATCTCATAACAAGTTGTTCTGAGGTTCTAGATCACTAAATCAGTTAATCATTCGCTGATAATGAGTTGTAATCTCATAACAAGTCATTCTCAAGTTCCAGATCATTAAATCAGTCAACCATTTGCTGATAATGAGCTATAATCTCATAACAAGCCATTCTGAGGCTCTAGATCACTGAATATGTCAACCGTTCGCTAATAATAAGCTATAATCTCATAATAAGCCATTTTAAGGTTCCACATCGCCGAATCAGTCAACCGTTTGCTCATAATGAGCTGTAATCTCATAACAAGCCGTTCTTAGGTTCTAGATCACCGAATTGGTCAACCGTTCACTGATAATGAGCTGTAATCTTATAACAAGCTATTCTAAGGTTCCACATTGCCAAATCAGTCAACCATTCATTGACAATGCGCTACAATCTCATAACAAGTCATTCTGAGGTTCTACATTGCTGAATCAGTCAACCATTCACTGATAATGAGTGGTAATCTCATAATAAGGCATTCTAAAGTTCTAGATCTCCAAATCGGTCAACTATTTGTAGATAATGAGCTGTAATCTCATAAAAAGCCATTCTAAGGTTCCACATCACTGAATCAGTCAACCGTTCATTGATAATGTGCTGTAATCTCATAACAAGCCATTCTAAGGTTCTAGATCACCGTATCGGTCAACTATTCATTGATAATGAGCTGTAATCTCATAACAAGCTATTCTAAGTTTCAACATCACTGAATCAGTCAACCGTCCAATTATAATGAGCTATAATCTAATAACAAGTCATTCTGAGGTTCCACATCGCCGAATCAGTCAACCGTTCATTGATAATGAGCTACAATCTAATAACAAGTCATTCTAAGGTTCCACATCATCGAATCAGTCAACCATTCGATGATAATGAGTTGTAATCTTATAACAAGCTATTTTGAGGTTCTAGATTGCCAAATCGGTCAACCGTTCACTGATAATGAGCTGTAATCTCATAACAAGCCATTCTAAGGTTCTAGATCACCGAATCGGTCAACCATTCACTAATAATGAGCTGTAATATCATAACAAGCCGTTCTGAGGTTCCACATCACTGAATCGGTCAACCGTTCATTGATAATGAGCTACAATCTCATAACAAGTCATTCTAAGGTTCCACATCGCCAAATCAATCAACCATTCACTGATAATGAGTTTTAATCTCATAACAAGCCATTTTGAGGTTCTAGATTGCCGAATCGGTCAACCATTTGTTGATAATGAGCTGTAATCTCATAACAAGCTATTTTCAGGTTCCACATCACTGAATTGGTCAACCATTCGCTGATAATGAGTTGTAATCTCATAACAAGCTGTTCTGAGGTTCTAGATCACTGAATCAGTCAACCATTCATTGATAATGAGCTGTAATTTCATAACAATCTATTATGAGGTTCCACATCACTGAATCGGTCAACCATTCATTGATAATGAGCTACAATCTTATAACAAGTTGTTCTGAGGTTCCACATCACCAAATTGGTCAACTGTTTGCTGATAATTAGTTGTAATCTTATAACAAGCCATTCTGAGAATGTAGATCATCAAATCGGTCAACCGTTTGCTGATAATGAGTTGTAATCTCATAACAAGCTATTCTAAGGTTCTACATCACTGAATCGGTCAACCGTTCACTGATAATGAGTTGTAATCTTATAACAAGCCATTCTAAGGTTCTAGATCACTGAATCGGTCAACCGTTCATTCATAATAAGTTGTAATCTCATAACAACCTATTATGAGGTTCCACATCACTGAATCGGTCAACTGTTTATTGATAATGAGCTACAATCTCATAATAAGTCATTCTGAGGTTCAACATTGCTGAATCAGTCAACCATTCATTGATAATGAGCTACAATCTCATAATAAGTCATTCTAAAGTTCTACATTGCCGAATTAGTCAACCATTCACTAATAATGAGCAGTAATCTCATAACAAGCCATTCTGAGGTTCTAGATCACCGAATCGGTCAACCATTGACTGATAATGAGCTATAATCTCATAACAAGCCATTCTGAGGTTCCACATCACCAAATCAAGCAACCATTCATTGATAATGAGTGACAATCTCATAACAAGTCATTCTAAGGTTCCACATCGCCGATTTGGTCAACCATTCATTGATAATGAACTACAGTCTCATAACAAGTCATTTTGAGGTTCCACATCATCGAATAAGTCAACCGTTCACTGATAATGAGCTATAATCTCATAACAAACTGTTCTGAGCTTCTAGATCACCGAATCGGTCAACCATTCACTGATAATGAGCTGTAATCTCATAACAAGCCATTCTGAGGTTCCACATCACTAAATCGGTCAACCGTTCATTGATAATGAGTTGTAGTCTCATAAAAAGCCATTCTGAGGTTCTAGATTGTTGAATTGGTTGACCATTTGTTGTTAATGAGCTGTAATCTCATAACAAGCTATTTTGAGGTTCTAGATCACTGAATCGATTAATCGTTCATGGATAATGAGCTGTAATCTCAAAACAAGCCATTTTGAGGTTCCACATTACTGAATCAGTCAACCATTCATTGATAATGAGCTACAATCTCATAACAAGTCATTCTGAGGTTTCACATCACTGAATTGGTCAACCATTCATTGATAATGAGCTACGATCTCATAACAAGTCATTATGAGGTTCCACATTACTAAATTGGTCAATCGTTCACTGATAATGAGTTGTAATCTCATAACAAACTATTCTGAGGTTCTAGATCACCAAATCGGTCAACTATTCAGTGATAATGAGTTGTGATCTCATAACAAGCCATTCATAGGTTCCACATCGCTGAATCAGTCAACCATTCATTGATAATGAGCTACAATCTCATAACAAGTCATTCTGAGGTTCCACATCACTGAATCGGTCAACTGTTCATTGATAATGAGCTACAATATGATAACAAGTCATTCTGAGGTTCCACATCGCTGAATCGGTCAACTATTCACTGATAATCAGCTATAATCTCATAACAAGCTATTCTGAGGTTCTAGATCACTGACTCAGTCAATCGTTCACTGATAATGAGCTGTAATCTCATAACAAGCCGTTCTAAGGTTCCACATCATTGAATCAGTCAACCGTTCATTGATAATGAGCTACAATCTCATAACAAGTTGTTTTGAGGTTCCACATCGTCGAATCAGTCAATCATTCATTGATAATGAGCTATAATCTCATAACAAGTCATTCTAAGGTTCCACATCACTAAATCGGTCAATCATTCACTGGTAATGATCTGTAATCTTATAACAAGTCATTCTGAGGTTCTAGATCATCGAATCAGTCAACCATTCACTGATAATGAGCTATAATCTAAGGCATTTTGAGGTTCCACATCGCTGAATCGGTCAACCGTTCTTTGCTAATGACCTACAATCTCATAACAAGTCATTCTAAGGTTCCACATCACCGAATTGGTCAATCGTTCACTGATAATGAGCTGTAATCTCATAACAAGCTATTCTGAGGTTCTAGATCACCGAATCGATCAATCGTTCATTGATAATGAGCTGTAATCTCATAACTAGCCATTCTAATGTTTTAGATCACTGAATTGATCAATTATTTGCTGATAATGAGCTATAATCTCATAACAAGCTATTCTAACATTCCACATCGCCGAATCGGTCAACCATTCATTGATAATGACCTATAATCTCATAATAAGCTATTTTGAGGTTCTAGATCGCCAAATCGGTGAATCGTTCATTGATAATGAGCTATAATCTCATAACAAGCTATTTTGTGGTTCCGTATCACTGAATCGGTCAACTGTTCATTGATAACGAGCTACAATATCATAACACGTTGTTCTGAGGTTCCACATCATTGAATTGGTCAACCGTTTATTGATAATGAGCTACAATCTCATAACAAGTCATTCTAAGGTTTGACATCACCAAATCGGTCAACCATTCACTGATAATGAGCTATAATCTCATAACAAGTTGTTCTAAGGTTCTAGATCACTGAATTGGTCAATCGTTCACTGATAATGAGCTGTTATCTCATAACAAGCCGTTCTGAGGTTTCACATCATTGAATCGGTCAACCATTCATTGATAATGAGCTACAATCTCATAACAAGTCATTCTAAGGTTCCACATCGCCGAATCAATCAATCATTCATTGATAATGAGCTACAATCTCAAAACAAGTTGTTATAAGGTTTCACATCGCCAAATCGGTCAACTACTCATTGATAATGAGCTATAATCTCATAACAAGTCATTTTGAGTTGTACATTGCCAAATTGGTCAACTGTTCACTGATAATGAGTTGTAATCTCATAACAAGTCATTCTGAGGTTCCACATCACTAAATTAGTCAACCATTAATTGATATTGAGCTATAATCTCATAACAAGCTATTTAGAGGTTCCACATTACCGAATCAGTTAACCATTTGTTGATAATGAGCTGTAATCTCATAAATAGCTATTCTAAGGTTCTAGATTTCTGAATCAGTCAACCGTTCACTGATAATAAGCTGTAATGTTATAACAAGCTATTCTAAGGTTCCACATCGTTGAATCAGTCAACCATTTGCTGATAATGAGCTTTAATCTCATAACAAGTTATTCTAAGGTTCTAGATCATCGAATCGGTCAACCATTTACTGATAATGAGCTATAATCTCATAACAAGCCGTTCTAAGGTTCCACATCACCAAATTGGTCAACCGTTCATTGATAATGAGCTATAACATTATAACAAGCTGTTCTAGGGTTCTACATCACCGAATCAGTCAACCATTCATTGATAATGAGCTATAATCTCATAACAAGCCGTTCCTAGGTTCTAGATCACTGAATCAGTCAACCATTCATTGATAATGAGTTGTATTCTCATAACAAGCCATTCTTAGGTTCCACATCCCCAAATCAGTCAACTGTTCACTGATAATGAGCTACAATCTCATAACAAGTCATTCTGAGGTTCCACATCGCTGAATTAGTCAACCATTCATTGATAATGAGCTACAATCTCATAACAAGTCATTATAAGGTTCCACATCGCTGAATCGGTCAACCATTCGCTGATAATGAGCTATAATCACATAACAAGCTATTTTGAGGTTCTAGATTGCCAAATCAGTCAACCGTTCACTGATAATGAGCTGTAATCTTCTAACAAACTGTTCTAAGGTTCCACATCACTGAATCAGTCAACCGTTAATTGATAATGAGCTATAATCTCATAACAAGTCATTTAGAGGTTCCACATCACCAAATCGGTCAACCGTTCATTGATAATGAGCTGTAATCTCATAAGAAGCCATTCTAAGTTTCCACATCACCAAATCGGTCAATTGTTCACTGATAATAAGTTGTAATCTCATAACAAGCTGTTCTAAGCTTCTAGATCGCCGAATTGGTCAATCATTCATTGATAATGAGCTATAATCTCATAACAAGCCATTCTGAGGTTCCACATCATTGAATCGGTCAACCGTTCATTGATAATGAGCTACAATCTCATAACAAGTCATTCTAAGATTCCACATCACTGAATCGGTCAACCGTTCATTGATAATAAGCTACAATCTCATAACAAGTCATTTTAAGGTTCCACATCGCTAAATCGGTTAATCATTCACTGATAATGTGCTGTAATCTCATAACAAGCCATTTTGAGGTTCTAGATCATTGAATTAGTTAACCATTCACTGATAATGACCTGTAATCTTGTAACAAGTCATTCTGAGGTTCCACATCACCAAATTGGTCAACCCTTCATTGATAATGAGATACAATATCATAACAAGTCATTCTGAGGTTCCACATCATCAAATCAGTCAACAATTCATTGATAATGAGCTACAATCTCATAACAAGTCATTCTGAGGTTCCACATCACCAAATCGGTCAACCGTTAGTTGAGCATGAGCTGTAATCTCATAACAAGCCATTCTGAGGTTCTAGATCACTGAATTAGTCAACTATTCACTAATAATGAGCTATAATCTCATAACAAGCCATTCTGAGGTTCCACATCGCCAAATCGGTCAACCGTTTGCTGATAATGAGCTATAATCTCATAACAAGATGTTCTAAGGTTCTAGATCACCAAATTGGTCAATCATTCACTGATAATGAGCTGTAATCTCATAACAAGCTATTCTGAGGTTCCACATTGCCGAATCAATCAATCGTTCGCTGATAATAAGCTATAATATCATAACAAGCCATTTTGAGGTTCTAGATTGCCAAATCGGTCAACCGTTCATTGATAATGAGCTGTAATCTCATAACAAGTTATTCTGAGGTTCCACATCACTGAATCAGTCAACCATTCATTGATAATGAGCTACAATCTCATAACAAGTTGTTCTAAGGTTCCACATCATCGAATCAGTCAACCGGTCCTTGATAATCAGCTGTAATCTCATAAAAAGTCATTATGAGGTTCTAGATCACTGAATCGGTCAACCATTCACTGATAATGAGCTATAATCTCATAACAAGTTGTTCTGAGGTTCCACATCACCGAATCGGTCAACCATTTGCTGATAATGAGCTGTAATCTCATAACAAGCCATTGTAAGGTTCTAGATCACTTAATCAGTCAACCGTTCATTGATAATAAGTTGTAATCTAATAACAAGCCATTCTGGGGTTCCACATCACCCAATCGGTCAACCATTCATTGATAATGAGCTACAATCTCATAACAAGTCATTCTGAGGTTTCACATCACTGAATTGGTCAACCATTCAATGATAATCAGCTACAATCTCATAACAAGTCATTCTAAAGTTCCACATCGCCAAATTGGTCAACCATTCATTGATAATGAGCTACAATCTCATAAGAAGTCATTATAAGGTTCCACATCGCCAAATCGGTCAACCATTCACTGATAATGAGTTGTAATCTCATAACAAGCCATTCTAAGGTTCTAGATCACTGAATCGGTCAACCATTTGCTAATAATGAGCTGTAATCTCATAACAAGCTATTCTAAGGTTCCACATCACCGAATCGGTCAACCATTCACTGATAATGAGCTGTAATCTCATAACAAGTTGTTTTGAGGTTCCACATTGCCGAATCGGTCAACCATTCATTGATAATGAGTTGTAATCTCATAAAAAGATGTTCTAAGGTTCCACATCACTGAATCGATCAACCATTCATTGATAATGGGCTACAATCTCATAACAAGTTATTTTAAGGTTCCACATCACTGAATCGGTCAACCATTTGCTGATAATGAGCTGTAATCTCATAACAAGCTGTTCTAAGGTTCTAGATTGCCGAATCGGTCAATCATTTGCTAATAATGAACTGTAAACTCATAACAAGTTGTTCTAAGGTTCCACATTGCCAAAATCGGTCAACCATTCACTTATAATGAGCTGTAATCTCATAACAAGCCATTCTGAGGTTCTACATTGCCGAATTGGTCAACCGTTTATTGATAATTAGTTGTAATCTCATAAGTACAAGTTGTTCTGAGGTTCCACATTACCAAATTGGTCAATCATTCTTTGACAATGAGCTAGAATCTCATAAAAAGTTATTCTGAGGGTCCACATCGTTGAATCAGTCAACCGTTCGCTGATAATGAGTTGAAATCTCATAACAAGCCATTTTGAGGTTCTAGATCGCCAAATTGGTCAACTGTTCATTGATAATGAGCTATAATCTCATAACAAGCCATTCTGAGGTTCCACATCACCGAATCAGTCAACCATTCATTGATCATGAGCTACAATCTCATAACAAGTCATTCTAAGGTTCTACATTGCTGAATCGGTCAACCGTTCATTGATAATGAGCTACAATCTTATAACAAGTCATTCTGGGGTTCCACATCATCGAATCAGTCAACCATTCTGTGATAATGAGCTATAATCTCATAACAAGCCATTCTAAGGTTTTAGATCACTGAATTGGTCAACCATTCACTGATAATGAGCTGTAAGCTCATAACAAGCCATTCTATGGTTCAACATCGCTGACTCGGTCAACCGTTCATTGATAATGAGCTACAATCTCATAACAAGTTATTCTGAGGTTCCACATTCCTGAATCAGTCAACCATTCATTAATAATGAGCTACAATCTCATAACAAGTCATTTTGAGGTTTCACATCGTCGAATTGGTCAACCGTTCACTGATAATGAGTTATAATCTCATAACAAACCGTTCTGAGGTTCTAGATTGCCAAATCGGTCAACCGTTAATATATAATGAGCTGTAATCTCATAACAAGCCATTCTAAGGTTCCACATTACTGAATTGGTCAACCGTTCATTGATAATGAGCTACAATCTCATAACAAGTTGTTTTGAGGTTTCACATCGCCGAATCGGTTAACCATTCATTGATAATGATTTGTAATCTCATAACAAGCCGTTGTGAGGTTTTAGATCACCAAATTGGTCAACCATTCATTGATAATAAGCTTTAATCTCATAACAAGCTATTCTGAGGTTCCACATCACTGAATCGATCAACCGTTCACTGATAATGAGCTGTAATCTCATAACAAGCCATTCTGAGGTTCTAGATCACTGAATCGGTGAACCGTTCATTGATAATGAGCTGTAATCTCATAACAAGCCGTTCTGAGGTTCCACATTGCCGAATCGGTCAATCGTTCATCTATAATAAACTACAATCTCATAACAAGTCATTCTGAGATTCCACATCGCCAAATCGGTCAACCATACATTGATAATGAGCTATAATCTCATAACAAGTCATTTTGAGATTCTGCATCACCGAATAAGTCAACCATTCATTGATAATGAGCTGTAATCTCATAACAAGCTATTATGAGGTTCTAGATCACTGAATCGGTCAACCATTCACTGATAATGAGCTATAATCTTGTAACAAGCTGTTCTGAGGTTCCAAATTGCTGAATCAGTCAACCGTTCATTGATAATGAGCTATAATAACATAACAAGTCATTCTGAGTTTCCACATCATTGAATCGGTCAACAGTTCATTGATAATGAGCTACAATCTCATAACAAGTCATTCTGAGGTTCCACATCGCTGAATTGGTCAACCGTTCACTGATAATGACCTGTAATCTCATAACAAGCCATTCTGAGGTTCTAGATCATTGAATCGGTCAACTGTTCACTGATAATGAGCTATAATCTCATAACAAGCCATTTTGAGGTTCCACATCACTGAATCGGTCAATTGTTCATTGATAATGAGCTATAATCTCATCACAAGTCATTCTAAGGTTCCACATCATCGAATCGACCATTTGCTGATAATGAGCTGTAATCTCATAATAAGTCATACTGAGGTTATAGATTGCCGAATCGGTCAATCATTCGCTGATTATGAGCTGTAATCTCATAACAAGCTATTGTAAGGGTCCACATCACTGAATCAGTCAATTGTTCACTGATAATGAGATATAATCTCATAACAAGTCATTCTGAGGTTCTAGATCACCGAATCGATCAACCATTCACTGATAATGAGCTATAATCTCCTAACAAGCCATTCTAAGGTTCCACATCGCCAAATTGATCAATCGTTCATTGATAATGAGCTATAATCTCATAACAAGTCATTCTAAGGTTCCACATCACTGAATCAGTCAACCATTCACTGATAATGAGCTGTAATCTCATGACAAGCCGTTATGAGGTTCTTGATCATCGAATCGATCAATTGTTTGCTCATAATGAGCTGTAATCTTATAACAAGCTATTCTCAGGTTTCACATTGCTGAATCGATCAACCGTTCACTGATAATGAGCTGTAATCTCATAATAAGCCGTTCTGAGGTTCTAGATCACCAAATCGGTCAACCATTCATTGATAATGAGCTATAATCTTAAAACAAGCCGTTCTAAGGTTCCACATCGCTGAATCGATCAACCATTCATTGATAATGACCTACAATCTCATAACAAGTTGTTATGAGGTTTCACATTGCTGAATCGGTCAACCATTTGCTGATAATGAGTTGTAATCTCATAACAAGTTGTTCTGAGGTTCTAGATCACTAAATCAGTCAACCGTTCACTGATAATGAGTTGTAATCTCATAACAAGTTGTTTTGAGGTTCCACATTGCCAAATTAGTGAATCATTCACTGATAATGAGCTGTATTCTCATAACAAGCCATTCTGAGGTTCTAGATCACTGAATTGGTCAACCGTTCATTAATAATGAGCTATAATCTCATAACAAGCCATTCTAAAGTTCCACATCACCGAATTTGTCAACCGTTCATTGATAATGAGCTATAATCTCATAACAAGTCATTCTGAGGTTCCACATCACTGAATCGGTCAACTGTTCATTGATAATGAGCTACAATCTCATAACAAGTCATTCTGAGGTTGCAGATCACCGAATCGGTCAACCATTCACTGATAATGAGCTGTAATCTCATAACAAGTCATTCTAAGGTTCTAGATCGTTGAATCGGTCAACCATTCATTGGTAATGAGCTGTAATCTCATAACAAGCCATTCTGAGGTTCCACATTGCCAAATCACTCAACCATTCATTGATAATGAGTTGCAATCTCATAACAAGTTGTTTTGAGGTTCCACATCGCCGAATCGGTCAACTGTTCATTGATAATGAGTTGTAATCTCATAACAAGCCATTCTGATATTCTAGATTGCTGAATCAGTCAATCATTTGTTGAAAATGAGATGTAATCTCATAACAAGCTATTCTGAGGTTCCACATCACTGAATCGGTCAATCGTTCACTGATAATGAGCTGTAATCTCATAACAAGCCATTCTAAGGTTCTAGATCACCGAATCGGTCAACCGTTCATTGATAATGAGCTATAATCTCATAACAAGCCGTTCTGAGGGTCCACATCACTGAATCAGTCAATTGTTTGCTGATAATGAGTTGTAATCTCATAACAAGTCGTTATGAGGTTCTAGATCACCGAATCAGTCAACTGTTCACTGATAATAAGCTATAATCTTATAACAAGCCATTCTAAGGTTCCACATCACCAAATCGGTCAACCATTTGCTGATAATGAGCTGTAATCTCATAACAAGCCATTCTAAGGTTCTAGATCGCTGAATCGGTCAACCGTTCATTAATAATGAGCTATAATCTCATAACAAGCCATTCTGAGGTTCCACATCACCGAATCGGTCAACTGTTCATTGATAATGAGCTAAAATCTCATAACAAGTCATTTTGAGGTTCCACATAGCCAAATCGGTCAACCATTCATTGATAATGAGTTGCAATCTCATAACAAGCTGTTCTGAGGTTCTAGATCACCGAATTGGTCAACCATTCACTGATAATGAGCTGTAATCTCATTACAAGCTGTTTTGAGGTTCCACATCGCCGAATCGATCAACCGTTCACTGATAATGAGCTGTAATCTCACAACAAGCCATTCTGAGGTTCTAGATCAACAAATTGGTCAAATGTTTATTGATAATGAGCTGTAATCTCATAACAAGCCATTCTGAGGTTCCACATCGCCAAATCGGTTAATCTTTCATTGATAAGGAGCTATAATCTCATAACAAGTCATTTTGAGGTTCCACATCACCGAATCGGTCAATCATTCATTCATAATGAGCTATAATCTCATAACAAGTCATTCTGAGGTTCCACATTACCAAATCAATCAACCATTCACTGATAATGAGCTGTAATCTCATAACAAGCTGCTCTAAGGTTCTAGAATGCCGAATTAGTTAACCGTTCAGTGATAATGAGCTGTAATCTCATAACAAGCCATTCTGATGTTCCACATTGCTGAATCTATCAAACGTTCATTGATAATGAGCTACAATCTCATAACAAATTATTCTGAGGTTCCACATCACCAAATCGGTCAACCGTTCATTGATAATGAGCTAGAATCTCATAACAAGTCATTCTGAAGTTTGACATCATTGAATCGATCAACCATTCGCTGATAATGAGCTGTAATCTCATAACAAGCTATTCTGAGGTTTTAGATCAGTGAATCAGTCAACCGTTCACTGATAATGAGCTATAATCTCATAACAAGCCATTCTTAGGTTCCACATCATCGAATCGGTCAACTGTTCATTAATAATGAGCTACAATCTCATAACAAGTCATTCTTATGTTCCACATCACCGAATCGGTCAATTGTTCACTGATAATGAGCTGTAATCTCATAGCAAGTCATTATGAGGTTTTAGATAGTTGAATCGGTCAACCATTCACTGATTATGAGCTGTAATCTCATAACAAGCCATTCTGAGGTTCTAGATCACTAAATCAATCAACCGTTTGCTGATAATGAGTTGTAATCTCATAACAAGCCATTTTGAGGTTCTAGATCACTGAATCGGTCAACCGTTTGTTGATAATGAGCTATAATCTCATAACAAGTTGTTCTAAGGTTCCACATCACTGAATCTGTCAACCGTTTGCTGATTATGAGCTATAATCTCATAACAAGCCATTCTGAGGTTTTAGATCACCGAATCGATCAACCGTTCACTGATAATGAGTTTTAATCTTATAACAAGAGGTTCTAAGGTTCTAGATCACTGAATCGGTCAACCATTTGTTGATAATGAGCTGTAATCTCATAACAAGCTATTCTGAGGTTCCACATCACCGAATCGGTCAATCATTTGCTGATAATGAGGTATAATCTCATAATAAGCCATTCTAAGGTTCTAGATTGCTAAATTGGTCAACCGTTCATTAATAATGAGCTGTAATCTCATAACAAGCCATTATAAAGTTCCACATCACTGAATCGGTCAACCGTTCATTGATAATGAGCTACAATCTCATAACAAGTCATTTTGAGGTTCCACATCTCCAAATCGGTCAACCGTTCATTGATAATGAGCTACAATTTCATAACAAGTCATTCTGAGGTTCCACATCTCCGAATCGATCAACCATTCACTGATAATGAGCTGTAATCTCATAACAATCCATTTTGAGGTTCTAGATCATTGAATCGGTCAACCGTTCACTAATAATGAGCTGTAATCTCATAACAAGCCATTCTGAGGTTCCACATCACCGAATCGGTCAACTATTTATTGATAATGAGCTACAATCTCATAACAAGTCATTCTAAGGTTCCACATCGCCAAATCAGTCAACCGTTCACTGATAATGAGCTACAATCTCATAACAAGTCATTCTGAGGTTCCACATCACTTAATTGGTCAACCGTTCACTGATAATGAGCTGTAATCTCATAATAAGCCATTCTGAGGTTCTAGAACGTTGAATAGGTCAACCGTTCACTGATAATGAGCTGTAATATCATAACAAGCCATTCTAAGGTTCTACATTGCCGAATCTATGAACCATTCATTAATAATGAGCTATAATCTTATAACAAGTCATTCTAAGGTTCCACGTTGCTGAATCGGTCAACCATTTGCTAATAATGAGCTATAATCTCATAACAAGCCTTTTTGAGGTTCTAGATCGTCGAATCGGTGAACCATTCACTGATAATGAGTTGTAATATTATAACAAGCTATTCTGAGGTTCCACATCGCCGAATGGGTCAATCATTCACTGATAATGAGCTGTAATCTCATAACAAGCCATTCTAAGGTTCTAGATCACTGAATCGGTCAACCATTCATTAATAATGAGCTGTAATCTCATAACAAGCCATTCTGAGGTTCCACATCGCTGAATCGGTCAACCGTTCATTGATAATGAGCTACAATCTCATAACAAGTTGTTTTTAGGTTCCACATCACCGAATCAGTCAACCGTTCACTGATAATGAGTTGTAATCTCATAATAAGCCGTTATGAGGTTCTAGATCACCAAATCGGTCAACCGTTCACTGATAATGAGCTGTAATCTCATAACAAGCCATTCTGAGGTTCCACATCACCAAATCGGTCAACCGTTTGCTGATAATGAGCTATAATCTCATAACAAGCAATTCTGAGGTTCTAGATCACTGAATCGGTCAACTGTTTGCTGATAATGAGCTGTAGTTTCAAAACAAGCCATTCTGAGGTTCTACATCGCTGAATCAGTCAACCATTTGCTGATAATGAGCTATAATCTCATAACAAGCTATTCTGAGGTTCTAGATCACCAAATCAGTCATCCATTCACTGATAATGAGCTATGTTGGTGCTCAATTCGACAGATTGGATTCCTAGAGGATTTCGTTTATCCAACAAAGATAAATAAAATCAATTTTCCAATGAACAAGGTTTCGAAAACCTCCTACAATTTTGATTCCACAGAACCAAGGCTGGTGGGCTTGCACTTTAAAACCTGTCTTCAAAGTATTCTAGAAGTTTCCTATAACAGATAACTGATAACTTCTATTCCTGCTACTCAATCGGTTAATAAGATCACAAAACTAAAAGTATATGTGTTAACGAGATGTAATATATTTAATATCGTTAGATAAGATTGAAAATATGAACTAAATTAAATGAAATAAAAGAGTAATTCAAAAACTTGAAACAATGAAACTCAATACCAAATTCAAATAACGAGAAAGACCAGTGTTATATTCCAATAATGGGAAAACAGAGTCGATATATCTTCAATCCTATGTTCAACTTCAGTGACAACTTTGAAACAAAAATTGTCACCTTAAAGGTGAAATGAAATGTACATATAACGATAAGTTTAAAAGTATTTCAATTTAATACTATTTCTCAAATGACGGACTATTTGATGAATATTTTAATCAATAAGATTTTAACCATGCAAAGATGAGAAAGAAATAATTGAATATACAAAACATAAACTTAAAGTGAAATATGTGCAAAATAAAACTATCACTTTAAAGAATGTTGATTTGTTTATCTGAAGGACTTGATTGTAAAGAAAATAACAAAAATGACTATTGCACAATAAAAGAAAAATACAGACTTATCTCTCCTTGTTAAGAAGATGTATCGGATCTTTGCATTTATATTTCAAACTTTGAACTATCTCTCATTTCATCACAACCCACGAATCCATAATCTCAACATGTCATTCAATGTTTCTTTTTTCCAATTCAATGTTTTTTTTTTCAAATTCAATGTTATTCCTCTTTGTAGATTTGAGACTGAATATAAATATAAAAATGAAAGGGTGTGTGCAAACATCACACCTTTTCTCTATAAACTAACCTATAACTAACTATTACAATTGATTTGAAATGCAAATCTCTTCCTAATGAACCATAAAAGCCAACCATTCGGTTGGATAACTTCTAAAACATCCTAACTGCTTGGTTTCTATAAAAGCCTCCCTTGCTTGCATTCAGAAATCAACATTTGCACTTGTAATTCATGTTGGTGCTTTTGAAGATGGAGGCAATGTTTGATGGATTTTCAACTTGTATCCATTGTCATGCTGAAGTTTATTTGGAAGAGGATAACATTATGTCCTTCCATCTTACTCACGCTAAAACCAAAGAATTCAGTAATGCCTATGATGGACGGGAAAGGTTGTTCAATGCTTTCCACCAATTACCTTGAATTGTAACACTGATGGTTACATTATCATGGTGTTTTGACCGTATAACTAGCCATGGCTTCATTTGTATCGCCTGTAGACTGCATTGGCCATATTGGTGGGAACATGTTGATCTGATCATTTTGGAGCTGAAGGATACTAAGATATTGTTTCACTGATTTAATTGACCCCTATGCAAATGGATGAGTCGACAATCTTGCAAACTGTATTATGTATGTGACTATTTTCTTGGAGGCATGGCGTTGTTTTATATTCGCGTTCCCCCTGCTGCTTGTGCCGCCCATTGTTGATCTAAATACATCGACCACACTACTTGTTTCGGTGGTTGCATTTGTCTGTTGATAGAAAACATTTTCACCAGCGTCTTTGCAGACTATGTGGCGTGGAGTTTGTTGTTTCATACATGGCGTGACATTAACTTAGCATTTCCCCTTGCTATTTGTGTCGCCCACTGCATGGTTGGTGAGGGCGGCAGCCAAGTTGAAGGAAAATTTTCAGCATCCTTGCAGACTACTATGGGTGTCGTCCAGCTTATAAATGAAAGCATGTGATGTCTGCTACTTTCGTCTTTGCGCCCTCTCTTCGCTTTATGTAGACAACTTACTCATTTCAACTTTTGAAGAGTATGGAAAAATTTGATAAAATGAATGTCGATGCATCTTACTTGTGGTGAAAATGGGTCTGCCACCTTTTAAGCATAAACGTCCAATAATCAAATAATAATAAAACTCTAAGCAACATAAAAAAGGTTATAATTATTATAAAATACCATGTTATAATTAAAAATCATCAAAAGTTTTTTATCCTTTCTCACCATCACAAAACAATGAGCAAACTTCAATATGGATAATTATAAATAACGTTTTAAACATTGATTCCTTAAATAGATAAAAACCATGAATACAAGATGAAATCAACATAATAATAATAAAAATAAACATAGGATATAGAAAATCATTTAATCGATAACGCAATTTTTTTAGAGTAATTTAGCAATTGCTCTTTAGTGCTTAAGTTTCACTTAGGCAGGTTCTTTAGTTTTAGGAAAGTTTCTATTTCCTAGCAGTTGCCCGTTTAGGGTTTCGACATCCTTTATAAGGATTGTC
>MU224774.1:275346-353253 GCA_018584345.1 Thuja plicata | reverse complement strand
ATATATATATATATATATCAAATGTAGAATGTGTTGTTTTAGGAATGCTATTACATGATTACCAATTTCACATCATATGCATTAAATTTCAAGTTTGAATGAGTAGTTATGCAGCAGTAATTGAACTTATTTTCCTTATAGCTTTGCTAGGGCTAGCACTATTAAGTTGAGTCTACCATGCTACCTTACTAGTGGAAAAATAAAGCACAAGCATTGGAACCCACAGAATAATCTACAGTTTTGTTTGGGAATTTTTGTTAATGTTATCCATTAAACCTTGATTGATTTTCTTAATTGTAACCTAAGTTTGATTGGAAACAGGTTGCGATCTGATTCTTAAATAAGGTTGAGTTATGGCTCACTTAAATTGGATCTCTAGTATTTGCAGGGATGGATTTATTTTTCCTTTGAGAAGGTTGGAATCTATAGGCCATTGGGATTTCTTGATCATGATGGATGTGTATATCAGTTGCTCAAGGATTTTTCTGCATCAAATATTTATCTCAGCCATTTTATAATTTGTGTGTGAGCATTTGATCGATGATCAAGATCTATATAGGAAGTTTGCTTTGTATTCTAGGTGGTTAGGTGTTCTATAGTATTTGCAAGGTTAAGCTTCCCCTTTTGTTAATGTTTAACTAAAACTCTGATCTTTGGACTTGGGTTTCTTCTCTCTCTCTCTCTCTCTCTATATATATATATATATATATACAGTGCTTGATTTACAGATTGTGATTGTTGCCAGCTATGTCATAGCTTGCTAAGATGTTGTGACTACCTTAATTGCAATGCTAAAAGGGTTATTCATTTCTAACCTACAGTCTAGATCACAAGAATTGTATTATATTATAATAATCTTTATTACATCGTTAAAAGTTGTTTATGTGTTCATTTTAATTGTTGGTGCCAGTGCAGGTTTTATTGCCTCATTTGATAGTTTCTATTTCTTGGAAAACTTGTTGGTATTAGTGGATTGATGCATCTTATTAGTTATGAATTGCTTTAGTGGGAATTCTCACATCCCCTATTTTCCCTAGTGACTTAATGAGTCTAATTCATGTTGACCTTGTGTTTGTTTTGCACAATATCTGGCATTCACCAAAATCAGAAACACTTAGAAGCTATCAAGAACAAGTTATGTAATTTTTAACAGTCAAGTGCTGACATTTTGAGTGGTGAAAATCATGTATTACAAATTTTATTTAAGAATCAGCTACTTGGAAGTTAGTTTTTTACTCTACTATTTACTATTGTGTTTGTTCTTTTATTAGTATGAAATTATTCTATCTAATTAGTGTAGGGTTAATGATGCAATGGAATCTACAAAGATGACCATTGTGCAATAAGATTTTACTCATTTATTTAAGTGTATTGATTTTGTTCTTTTTTTCAATCATTTATTTCATATTAGACACCTTTTTGCTTGCATTGAATAATTTGTAATTATTATTCAGATGTTTACCCTGCGAGAGTCAAAACTGATTGCATAATGTGAGGTTAGAATTAAAGTTGAGAAAAATTTGTTGCAAAAGTACACTTGTGTATTCTATTAACTAATTGAGTTTTTTAATATGATGTAGGAATGGTTCCTATGTGCGTGTGCATGGGAATTTGAGGAGCTTCCAGAATAAGAAGCATTTGAATGCTATCTTTGTGAGGTGTGTATTGAAAACTGATAAATTGAATTCCAAAATGTGTTTGGTTCATTCCATTGGTTGTATGATTTTGCACTATGATGACATTTTTTGAAGTGAATTTTGTTTCATTTTCTTATTTTATTATATATGTTTAGTGATGAATTGAGGCTCTCAAATAGTATTATAGATTTTGCATTATAGAAAAGAAAATGTTTCCATTGGAGGTAGCAAAATATTAAGTTAGCGTTGAAGAAGTTGTAAATGATTCTTTAAAATTACACTGCAATCTCTGCATGGCGGGCATAATGTACAAATTGTTAGATGGATTATTTTTTCAAAATCAAATTGGAAAATTATACTATGGGGAATGCTCCTCCATTTTGGCTTTAGCTTTCTATTGGTAGTGCAAAATGTTGTAGCCAAAAACTCTCAGTATAATATTTAGATAATACTCTTGGAGGACTTTAATATAAATGATGTACAATTTGAAAATATACATGAGTGCAAGGGGGATTCTAGCGGGGGTTTTCAAACATATTAATTTGCCTCTTGCTAGTTTTACATGATGTGATCCATGCTGACAAACAACATTCTCTACTATATATAAGGACAGCCTTGGATTTTGTTTAATTGTTGTCACAGCTCATAAATAAGACATCATTAATTTTGAAGCTCTTCCTCGATGTGTAAATTGTACAACTCATTTGCTAGCATACTGGAAGGCAAGAGGAAAAAATTGACTATGAGGATGGTTAGAAAAACTCAGGGACAAAAGTAGGAAGGAAAATTGCATAATGGAAAAAGAGTTTGCAAACTTACAAAGTATTAATTCATTTAGAATTTATATAAATTCCAATATGGAACACTATTTGGAGTGGCAATAATAGGGAAAGTTGGAAATTTTATGTTAATTGTAGATTACAATTATACATCTTTCTTGCATACTGGTATATAATTAAGAAAATTGGTATATTCTTTTTCTTAATAGTCGTCCCCTAAAAAATTTCCTAAAAGTACTCTCATACTGGAAACATGTACAATAGTCCCCTATCGTCTCCATCTCTTGAAATTGATTTTATTTGGTGGAGCATTTAAAGATAACTGAATTGGGTATGTCTCTATTTTTTCTATCTCAGGTAGGAAATTTGGTACTTTCAAGGAATAGTGTTAATTTGGTATGTTAATCATAGTGTTCTTACAAATTTGATTGTGTGATTTTATTTAGAATAAATGTTTTGGATTTGATCATATGACAGTCATGCCTTGCTTATGAAACATGAATGCCCTTTGTGAGTTGTCATTTCTCATGTGTTCTTCATGAATGCCCTTTAGTGTTTGGAAATAACAGCTTCATTAGCTATCATAGCTCCATGAAAATGCTTAGTCTCTTAATGATTCTTAAATTGTTTTGGTCATTGCCTTGAGTTATTTTTACATTGTAACAACACTATTAATGCTCTTTTCCAAATAGTTAAGGAAAATAACAAGTTAATCTCTTCTTGCCAGTTGTCCATTCACGTGTTTTGAAAGTCTTTTGTTTGAGTTGTCCAATGTGCAAAATCAAAAGACAACAATTATTCCAAGGGTCCTATATTTTCTAATATTATCCAACCATTTATTTAATTGCATCATGCTATGTTTTTACTTCTATGAAATGAACTCCTAAATGTGATTGTGGTTTACAAAACTTCAACTTCTAAAAGAAAATACTCAATATCAATGGTTTTCTTATATATGCTTTATGTGTGTCCAACTTGTTTTACATTGATGGGGTTTCAAATTATTATGTGATGAGATTACTAAGGGTATTGCTAAACTAGATGGCTTTCCTTGTGATCCAGATGGCATTTTTTTGACTGATGGAGCAAGTCCTGGGGTAAATTAGACTATAGCACTTGCTAAAGAATTTGCTAGCCCGGATTCTTATATTTTATTTATAATAGTTCCCATAAGCTAGCCGCTATTTGGGAAGGTATGAATTGTTACTATTGTATTGGATATGATGCACACTGGTTCATATGATGATTATATTACTCATAAGGTCAGAAAAGGATGGAATTCTTTGTCCAATTCCACAGTATCCATTGTACTCAGCATCTCTTTCCCTTCATGGTGGGAAACTGGTATGTGTGTATACAATGGGTTTATTTTAAATTTATAAGAAGAATGGGCAATCTTCACCTTTATTTGGAAATTTTCCCTACAGGGATGCCTTCTGCATGTTTGGTTCTCAGAGGCTCTAAGAAGGTTTACTAACTAATCATTTTCTATATTTGTAGGTTCCATACTACCTAAATGAGGCAATAGGATGGGGATTGGAAATATCTGAAGTCAAAGAACAACTAAAAGAAGCTCACTTAAATGGAATTCATGTTCGGGATATTTTTGTTATAAATCCTAGAAATCCAACGAGTCAGGTGAGCCAAATGTAATTCAAAGCAATAAATATGGTATCACAATTTTCTAAGATCCATATTGGATCAGCAATGTTCTAGAATATTTAGAGGCCTGAATGCACTTTAAGCCTTCTATGATCTATCGTACAATAATGAAAAGTGATAACTTGATTGCATGTTGTCTAAATAGATCGAACATGGTTAATTGGAAAACTGGATTTGTAATCATTCTCAAAGTTTTAGTCTTTGTAACACTCCTAATAACACTTGAAATTTCAGGAAGGTTCTATCAAAGGAAAACTGACAAGAGATGGCGCGATTTTGCAAGAGTGAAGGCTTGGTTCTTCTTGTTGATGAGGTAGCTCTTTTAATCACATATGACTATCCATTTACAATTTTCTTTCTTTGGTTATTTATAATTTATTGTAAAACATAATTCTCTATCATATTTTCAATTGATAGTGACTCACTACAATATGAGGACATGAAATCAATTCTTGAGTTATTCATGGTGGAATAGTTTCCACTAAATCAGAGTCAGGAAAAAAACTTTTATCTAACTCTGAAAATTTAAATTGAGTTAGTATTTGGGAAACACAAGGTTACCAGGACAATGTTTATGCGGATAAAAAAGAATTCCACTCTTTCAAAAAGATTTCAAGGAGTATAGGCTAAAACGAAAAGGACATTTATCTTATATCTTACCAGTCAGTATCCAAAGGTACTTAATTACACTTCCAATACACCTCTATGGTGTCACTGTACTCAAAACATCAGACTGTAAAATCATGCAACACAAAGAATCATTTTTTTTTACTTTAATTCCTAACCTTGCAACAATGTTCCCTTCTCCAATATGGGAACAATCAGAGAATAAGTAGGGTCACTAAGGTCTTTGGATACCTCCACTGCAAGCTAGCCTATCCTTAAAGTTTAGCTTTTGCAAGGACTACATTTACACACAAAACACAATGTCTCTACATTACTTCTGTCTGCAGCAATATTAGATTTTTATTTTAATGCCAATAACGAACAAAGAACCAAGACTCCTACTATTTTTAAGACCTTCTAACACCACAAACTTTGCCTCATAACAGTCATTGACATACTTTATTTTGAATGATTGTCAATAACCATTTACTATCATAACCCTTGAACTATAGATGGAAAAACTTAAAATCATGTTTAATGGAAAGTACTAGTATACATAGTTTGATTATTCTTTAAAGGGTACTAGCTCAATGGAAGAGCACCTACTTTACAAGTAGGAGGATGGTGGTTTGATTCCATCGTGCCCTAATATGACTAAATATATGACTAAATTAATGACTAAATAAACGACCAAATATATGACTAAATAAATGACTAATTCAATGACTAAATCAATGATCAAATAAATGACTAAATTAATGACCAAATAAATGACCAAATAAATGACCAAATAAAGGACTAAATCAATGACCAAATAAATGACCAAATAAACAACCAAATAAATGACCAAATAAATGACCCAATAAAAGACTAAAATAGTTTAGTCATAAATTTGGTCACGAGATAAATGACCGGCAATAAACTACCACTGATCACGTGACCAAATTTGGTCATTTATCTATAATTTTTGGTTGTTTATTTGGTCATATATTGCTATTTTTGTACTAGTGATTGAATTAGTCAACCATTCACTGATAATGAGTTTTAATCTCATAACAAGCTATTCTAAGGTTCTAGATCGCTGAATCGGTCAATCGTTCACTGATAATGAGCTGTAATCTTATAACAAGACATTCTGAGGTTTCACATCACCAAATTGGTTAACCGTTCATTGATAATAAGCTACAATCTCATAAAACATCATTTTAAGGTTCCACCTCACTAAATCGGTCAACCGTTCAGTGATAATGAGTTGTAATCTCAAAACAAGCCATTTTGAGGTTATAGACTGCCGAATCGGTCAACCATTCACTAATAATGAGCTGTAATCTCATAACAAGCTATTCTAAAGTTTTACATCACCAAATCAATCAACCGTTCACTGATAATGAGCTATAATCTCATAACATGCCATTCTAAGGTTCTAGATCACTGAATCAGTCAACCATTCATTGATAATGAACCGTAATCTCATAAGAAGCAGTTCTAAGGTTCCAATCGCCAAATAGGTCAACTATTCATTGATAATGAGCTACAATATCATAACAACTCATTCTGAGGTTCCACATTGCCAAATCAGTCAACCATTCATTGATAATGAGCTACAATCTCATAACAAGTCATTCTGAGGTTTCACATCGCCGAATTAGTCAACCGTTTACTGATAAAAAGTTATAATCTCATAATAAGCCATTCTGAGGTTCTAGATGACCAAATCGGTCAACTATTCACTGATAATGAGCTATATTCTCATAACAAGCCATTCTGTGGTTCCACATAACCGAATCGGTCAACCGTTCATTGATAATGAGCTACAATCTCATAACAAGTCATTCTAAGGTTCCACATCGCCAAATCGGTTAACTGTTCGTTGATAATGAGTTGTAATCTCATAACAAGTCATTCTGAGGTTCTAGATCGCTAAATCAGTCAACCATTTGCTGATAATGAGCTGTAATCTTATAACAAGCTGTTCTAAGATTCCACATCACCAAATCGGTCAACCATTCACTGATAATGAGTTGTAATCTCATAACAAGCCATTCTGAGGTTTTAGATAACTGAATCATTCAACCGTTCATTGATAATAAGCTGTAATCTCATAACAAGCTGTTCTGAGGTTCCACATCACCAAATCGGTCAACCATTCATTCATAATGAGCTACAATATCATAACCAGTTGTTCTGAGGTTCCACATTGCCAAATCGGTCAACCATTTGTTGATAATGAGTTGTAATCTCATAACAAGTCATTTTGAGGTTCTAGATCACTGAATCGGTCAACCGTTCACTGATAATGAGCTGTAATCTCATAACAAGCCATTCTGAGGTTCTACATCGCTGAATTGGTCAACCATTTGCTGATAATGAGCTGTAATCTCATAACAAGCCATTCTAAGGTTCTAGATCACTGAATCAGTCAACCATTCACTGATAATCAGCTATAATCTCATAACAAGCCATTCTGAGGTTCCACATCGTCAAATCGGTCAACCATTTACTGATAATAAGCTATAATCTCATAACAAGCCATTGTGAGGTTCTAGATCACCAAATTGGTCAACCATTCATTGATAATAAGTTGTAATCTCATAATAAGCCATTCTAAGGTTCCACATCACTGAATCGGTCAACCATTCATTGATAATAAGCTACAATCTTACAACAAGTCATTCTAAGGTTCTACATCGCTGAATCGGTCAACCCTTCACTGATAATGAGTTGCAATCTCATAACAAGCCATTCTGAGGTTCTAGAACACCGAATCGGTCAACCATTCACTTATAATGAGCTATAATCTTATAACAAGCTATTCTAAGGTTCCACATCACCAAATTGGTGAATCATTCACTGATAATGAGCTGTAATCTCATAACAAGCCATTCTAAGGTTCTAAATCACCAAATCAGTCAATCATTCATTGATAATGAGCTATAATCTCATAACAAGCTATTCTAAGGTTCCAAATCACCAAATTGGTTAACCATTCATTGATAATGAGCTACAATCTCATAACAAGTCATTCTGAGGATCCACATCATCGAATCGGTCAACTCTTCATTGATAATAAGCTATAATCTCATAACAAGTCATTCTGAGGTTCCACATTGCCGAATGGATCAATCATTCACTGATAATGAGCTGTAATCTCATAACAAGCCATTCTAATATTCTTGATCATTAAATCGGTCAACCATTCACTGATAATGAGCTGTAATCTCATAACAAGCTATTCTAAGGTTCCACATCGTTGAATCAGTCAACCGTTCATTGATAATGAGCTACAATCTCATAATAAGTCATTCTAAGGTTCCACATCGCCAAATTAGTCAACCATTCACTGATAATGGTTCTTAGGTTCTAGATCATCGAATCGACCAACCATTCGCTGATAATGAGCTATAATCTCATAACAAGCTATTCTGAGGTTCCACATCACCGAATCGGTCAACTGTTTGCTGATAATGATCTGTAATCTCATAACAAGCCATTCTGAGGTTCTAGATCATTGAATCAGTCAATTATTCACTGACAATGAGCTGTAATCTCATAATAAGCCATTCTGAGGTTCTACATCACTGAATCAGTCAACCATTCATTGATAATGAGCTACAATCTCATAACAAGTCATTCTAAGGTTCCACATTGCCGAATCGATCAATCGCTCACTAAAAATCAGTTATAATATCATAAATAGCTATTCTAAGGTTCTAGATCACTAAATTGGTGAATTGTTCACTGATAATGAGCTGTAATCTCATAACAAGCTGTTCTGAGGTTCCACATTGCTAGATTGGTCAATCATTCATTGATAATGAGCTATAATCTCATAACAAGCCATTCTGAGTTTCTAGATTGCCAAATCGGTCAACCGTTCACTGATAATGAGTTGTAATCTCATAACAAGCCATTCTAAGGTTTCACATCATGGAATCAGTCAACCGTTCATTGATAATGAGCTACAATCTCATAACAAGTCATTCTAAGGTTCCACATCGCTGAATCAGTCAACCATTTGGTGATAATGAGCTGTAATCTCATAACAAACTATTTTGAAGTTCTAGATCACCGAATCGGTCAACCGTTCCCTGATAATGAGCTGTAATCTCATAACAAGCCATTCTGAGGTTCCACATTGTTGAATCGGTCAACCGTTCATTGATAATGAGCTACAATCTCTTACCAAGTTATTCTAAGGTTCCACATTGCCTAATCAGTCAATTGTTCATTAATAATGAGCTACAATCTCATACCAAGTCATTCTAAGCTTCCACATCACCTAATCGGTCAACCATTCATTGATAATGAGCTACAATCTCATAACAACTCATTCTGAGGTTCCACATTGCCAAAATGGTCAATCGTTCACTGATAATGAGCTGTAATATCATAACAAGCCATTTTAAGGTTCTATATCTCTGAATCGGTCAACCATTCACTGATATTGAGTTGTAATATCATAATAAGCCATTATGAGGTTCCACATCACCGAATTGGTCAACCATTCATTGATAATGAGCTACAATCTCATAACAAGTCATTCTAAGATTCCACATCACCCAATTGGTCAACCATTTGCTAATAATGAGCTGTAATCTCATAACAAGCCATTCTGAGGTTTTAGATCACCAAATCGTTCAACCGTTCACTCATAATGAGCTATAATCTCATAACAAGTTGTTCTGAGGTTCCACATCGCTGAATCGGTTAACCGTTCACTGATAATGAGCTATAATCTCATACCAAGCTGTTCTGAGGTTCTAGATCACCAAATCAGTCAACTATTCATTGATAATGAACTATAATCTCATAACAAGCCATTCTAAGGTTCCACATCGCCGAATCGGTTAATCGTTGACTGATAATGAGTTGTAATCTCATAACAATTTGTTCTGAGGTTTTAGATCGCCGAATTGGTCAACCATTCACTGATAATGAGCTATAATCTCATAACAAGCTATTCTTAGGCTCCACATCACTGAATCAGTCAACTGTTCGCTAATAATGAGCTATAATCTCATAATAAGCTGTTCTGAGGTTTTAGTTTGTTGAATCGGTCAACCCTTCATTGATAATGAGCTATAATCTCATAACAATCCATTCTAAGGTTCCACATTGCTGAATCGGTCAACCCTTAATTGATAATGAGCTACAATCTCATAACAAGTCATTCTAAGATTCCACATTGCCGAATCGGTCAACCGTTCATTGATAATGAGCTACAATCTCATAACAAGTCATTCTGAGGTTCCACATTGCCAAATCAGTCAACCGTTTGGTGATAATGAGCTGTAATCTCATAACAAACCATTCTGAGGTTCTAGATCACTGAATCGGTCAACCATTCACTGATAATGAGCTGTAATCTCATAACAAGCCATTCTAAGGTTCCACATTGCCAAATTGGTCAACCATTCATTGATAATGAGCTACAATCTCATACCAAGTCATTCTAAGGTTCCACATTGCCTAATCGGTCAACTATTCATTGGTAATGAGCTAAAATCTCATACCAAGTCATTCTAAGCTTCCACATCACCTAATAGGTCAACCCTTCATTGATAATGAGTTACAATCTCATAATAACTCATTCTGAGGTTTCACATTGCCAAATCAGTCAATTGTTCGCTGATAATGAGCTATAATATCATAATAAGCCATTCTGAGGTTCTAGATCTCTAAATCAGTCAATCATTCACTGATATTGAGCTGTAATCTCATAACAATCTATTTTGAGGTTCCACATCACTGAATTGGTCAACCATTCATTGATAATGAGCTACAATCTCATAACAAGTCATTCTAAGATTCCACATCACTGAATTGGTCAACCGTTTACTGATAATAAGTTGTAATCTCATAACAAGCCATTCTGAGGTTTTAGATCACCGAATCGGTCAACCCTTCACTCATAATGAGCTATAATCTCATAACAAGTTGTTCTGAGGTTCTACATCGCTGAATCGGTCAACCATTCACCGATAATGAGCTGTAATCTCATAACAAGCCATTCTGAGGTTCTAGATCACTGAAACAGTCAACCATTCATTGATAATGAACTATAATCTCATAACAAGCCATTCTGAGGTTCCACATCTTTGAATCGGTTAATCATTCACTGATAATGATTTGTAATCTCATAACAATCTGTTCTGAGGTTCTAGATCGCCAAATTGGTGAACCATTCACTGATAATAGCTGTAATCTCATAACAAGCTATTATGAGGTTCCACATCACTAAATCGGTCAACCGTTCACTGATAATGAGCTGTAATCTCATAATAAGCTATTCTGAGGTTCTAGATTGCCGAATCGGTCAACCCTTCATTGATAATGAGTTGTAATCTCATAACAAATCATTCTGAGGTTCCACATTACCAAATTGGTCAACCATTAATTGATAATGAGCTACAATCTCATAACAAGTCATTCTGAGGTTCCACATTGCCGAATCGGTCAACCGTTCATTGATAATGAGCTACAATCTCATAACAAGTCATTCTGAGGTTCCACATTGTTGAATCGATCAACCATTCACTGATAATGAGCTGTAATCTCATAAGAAGCCATTCTAAGGTTCTAGATCATCGAATCAGTCAACCGTTCACTGATAATAAGCTGTAATCACATAACAAGCCATTCTAAGGTTCTACATCACCGAATCAGTCAACCATTCATTGATAATGAGCTAAAATCTCATAACAAGTCATTCAAAGGTTCCACATCACCGAATCGGTCAACTATTCACTGATAATGTGCTGTAATCTCATAACAAGCTATTCTAAGGTTCCACATCGCCAAATTGGTCGCTCATAATGAGCTATAATCTCATAACAAGCCATTCTAAGGTTCTAGATCGCTGAATCAGTCAATTGTTCACTGATAATGAAATGTAATCTCATAAAAAGCCGTTCTGAGGTACCAAATCACTGAATCAGTTAACCATTTGCTGATAATGAGCTGTAATCTCATAACAAGCCGTTCTGAGGTTCTAGATCACCGAATTGGTCAACCGTTCACTGATTATGAGCTCTAATCTCATAACAAGCCCTTCTGAGGTTCCACATTGCTGAATCGGTCAACCGTTCATTGATAATGAGTTATAATCTCATAACAAATCATTCTAAGGTTCCACATCACCGAATCAGTCAACCGTTCACTGATAATGAGTTGCAATCTCATAACAAACCATTCTGAGGTTCTAGATCATCAAATCGGTCAACCATTCATTGATAATGAGCTATAATCTTGTAACAAGCTATTTTGAGGTTCTACATTGCTGAATCGGTCAACCGTTCACTGATAATGTGCTATAATCTCATAACAAGTTGTTCTAAGGCTCTAGATCACCGAATCGGTCAACTGTTCATTGATAATGAGCTGTAATCTTATAACAAGCCATTTTGAGGTTCCACATCACCGAATTGGTCAACCATTCATTGATAATGAGCTACAATCTCATAACAAGTCATTCTAAGGTTCCACATCGCCGAATCGGTCAACTGTTCATTGATAATGAGCTATAATCTGATAACAAGTCATTCTAAGGTTCCACATCCCCAAATCAGTTAATTGTTCACTGATAATGAGCTATAATCTCATAATAAGCCATTCTGAGGTTCTAGATTTCCAAATCGGTCAATCGTTCACTGATAATGAGTTGTAATCTCATAACAAGCCATTTTAAGGTTCTACATCGCCCAATCGGTCAATCATTCATTGATAATGAGCTACAATCTCATAACAAGTCATTCAGAGGTTCCACATCACTGAATCGGTCAACTGTTCATTGATAATGAGCTGTAATCTCATAACAAGCCATTATGAGGTTCCACATTGCCAAATCGGTCAATCGTTCATTGATAATGAGCTACAATCTCATAACAAGTCATTCTGAGGTTCCACATCGCTAAATTGTTCAACCATTCATTGATAATGAGCTACAATCTCATAACAAGTTGTTCTGAGGTTCCACATCGCTGAATCAGTCTATTGTTCATTGATAATGAGCTATAATCTCATAACAAGTTGTTCTAAGGTTCTAGATCGTCAAATTGATCAACCATTAATTGATAATGAGCTATAATCTCATATCAAGCCATTTTGAGGTTCCATATTGCTGAATCGGTCAACCATTCATTGATAATGAGCTACAATCTCATAACAAGTTATTCTAAGGTTCCACATCCCCGAATCGGTCAACTATTTGTTGATAATGAGTTTTAATCTCATAACAAGTCATTTTGAGGTTCTAGATTGCCAAATCGGTCAACCATTTACTGATAATGAGCTATAATCTCATAACAAGTTGTTCTGAGCTTCCACATCACTAAATCAGTCAACCGTTCGCTGATAATGAGTTGTAATCTCATAACAAGCTATTCTGAGGTTCTAAATCACTTAATCAGTTAACCGTTCATTGATAATGAGCTGTAATCTCATAACTAGCTGTTCTGAGGTTCCACATCACTGAATCGGTCAATCATTCATTGATAATGAGCTACAATCTCATAACAAGTCATTCTGAGGTTCCACATCACCAAATTGGTCAACCATTAATTGATAATAAGCTACAATCTCATAACAAGTCATTCTAAGGTTCCACATCACCAAATCGGTCAACCATTCGCTGATAATGAGCTGTAATCTCATAACAAGCTATTTTTAGGTTCTAGATCACCGAATATATCAATCGTTCACTGATAATGAGCTGTAATCTCATAACAAGCTATTCTGAGGTTTCACATTGCCAAATTGATCAACCATTCACTAATAATGAGTTTTAATATCATAACAAGCCATTCTGAGGTTCTAGATCGCTAAATCGGTCAACCGTTCATTGATAATGAGCTATAATCTCATAACAAGTTGTTCAGAGGTTTTACATTGCCGAATCGGTCAACCATTCATTGATAATGAGCTACAATCTCATAACAAGTTGTTCTGAGGTTCCACATCGTCAAATCGGTCAACCATTAGCTGATAATGAGTTGTAATCTCATAACAAGCCATTCTGAGGTTGTAGATCGCTAAATCAGTCAACCGTTCACTAATAATGAGCTGTAATCTCATAACAAGCTGTTCTGAAGTTTCACATCACCAAATCAGTTAATCGTTCACTAATAATAAGCTATAATCTAATAAAAAGCCATTTTAAGGTTCTAGATCACCAAATTAATCAACCATTTATTGATAATGAGATGTAATCTCATAACAAGCCGTTATGAGGTTCCACATCATTGAATCAGTCAACTGTTCATTGATAATGAGCTATAATCTCATAACAAGTCATTTTGAGTTTCCACATCGCCAAATTGGTCAACTAAAAATTGATAATGAGTTACAATCTCATAAGAAGTCATTCTGATGTTCCACATCGATGAATCAGTCAACCATTTGCTGATAATGAGCTGTAATCTCATAACAAGCCATTCTAAGGTTCTAGATCATCGAATTAGTCAACCATTCACTGATAATGAGTTGTAATCTCATACCAAGTCATTCTGAGGTTCCACATCACTAAATCAGTCAATCGTTCATTGATAATGAGCTACAATCTCATAACAAGTCATTCTAAGGTTCCACATCACCAAATCGTTCAACCGTTCACTGATACTGAGCTGTAATCTCATAACAAGCCATTCTAAGGTTCTAGATTGCTGAATCAGTCAACTGTTCACTGATAATGAGCTGTAATCTCATAACAAGCTATTCTGAGGTTCCACATCACTGAATTGGTCAACCATTCACTGATAATGAGCTGTAATCTCATAACAAGCTGTTCTAAGGTTCTAGATCACTGAATCGGTCAACCATTCATTATTAATGAGCTATAATCTCATAACAAGCTGTTCTAAGCTTCCACATCATTGAATCAGTCAACCGTTCATTGATAATGAGCTACAATCTCATAACAAGTTGTTCTAAGGTTTCACATCACCGAATTAGTCAACCATTCACTGATAATGAGTTGTAATCTCATAACAAGCTATTTTGACATTCTATTTTGTTTAATCAGTCAACCATTCATTGATAATGAGCTGTAATCTCATAACAAGCTATTTTGAGGTTCCACATCACTGAATCGGTCAATCGTTCACTGATAATGAGCTGTAATCTCATAACAAGCAATTTTGAGGTTCTAGATTGCCAAATCGGTCAACCATTCATCGATAATGAGCTATAATCTCATAACTAACCATTTTGAGGTTCCACATTGCTGAATGGGTCAGCTATTTATTGATAATGAGCTACAATATCATAACAAGTTATTCTAAAGTTCCACATCCCTGAATTGGTCAACCGTTCATTGATATTGAGCTACAATCTCATAACAAGTCATTCTGAGGTTCCACATTACCGAATCGGTCAACCATTCACTAATAATGAGATGTAATCTCATAACAAGCTATTTTGAGGTTCTAGATTGCCGAATCGGTTAACCATTCACTAATAATGAGCTATAATCTCATAACAAGCCATTTTGAGGTTCCACATCGCCGAATCGGTCAACCATTCATTGATAATAAACTATAATCTCATAACAAGTCATTCTGAGGTTCCACATCACTGAATGAGTCAACCGTTCATTTCTAATGAGCTACAATCTCATAACAAGTCATTCTAAGGTTCCACATCACTGAATCAATCAACTATTCATTAATAATGAGCTATAATCTCATAACAAGTCATTCTAAGGTTCCACATCGCTGAATCAGTCAATTGTTCATTGATAATGAGCTACAATCTCATAACAATTCATTCTAAGGTTCCAAATTGCCAAATTAGTCAACTATTCACTGATAATGAGGTTTAATCTCATAACAAGCCATTTTGAGGTTCTAGATCGCCGAATCAGTCAATCTCATAACAAGTTGTTCTGAGGTTCCACATCGCCGAATCAATCAACCGTTCGCTGATAATGAGTTATAATCTCATAACAAGCCATTCTAAGGTTCTAGATCACCGAATCAGTGAACTGTTCATTGATAATGAGCTGTAATCTCATAAAAAGCTATTATAAGGTTCCACATCTCTGAATTAGTCAACCATTCACTGATAATGAGCTGTAATCTCATAACAAGCCGTTCTGAGGTTCTAGATCACTGAATTGGTCAACTGTTCATTGATAATGAGCTGTAATCTCATAACAAGCCATTCTAAGGTTCCACATTACCGAATTGGTCAACCATTCATTCATAATGAGCTACAATCTCATAACAAGTCATTCTGAGGTTCCACATCACCGAATCGGTCAACCATTCATTGATAATAAGCTACAATCTCATAACAAGTCATTTTGAGGTTCCATAATGCTGAATCGGTCAACCGTTCACTGATAATAAGCTATAATCTCATAACAAGCCATTCTAAGGTTCTAGATCATTGAATTAGTCAACCATTCATTAATAATGAGCTATAATCTCATAACAAGTCATTCTAAGCTTCCACATCACCGAATCGATCAACCGTTCATTGATAATGAGCTACAATCTTATAACAAGTTGTTCTCAGGTTCCACATCACTGAATCAGTCAATCGTTCACTGATAATGAGTTATAATCTCATAACAAGCCGTTCTAAGGTTCTAGATCACCGAATCAGTCAACTATTCACTGATAATGAGCTGTAATCTCATAACAAGCCATTCTCAGGTTCTACATTGCCGAATTGGTCAATCATTTGTTGATAGTGAGTTGTAATCTCATAACAAGCCATTCTCAGGTTCTAGATCAATGAATCGATCAAGTGTTCACTAATAATGAGTTGTAGTCTCATAAAAAGCCACCCTGAGGTTCCACATTGCCGAATCGGTCAATCGTTTGCTGATAATCAGCTATAATATCATAACAAGTCATTCTGAGGTTCTAGATCACCGAATAGGTCAACCGTTCACTGATAATGAGTTGTAATCTCATAACAAGCTGTTCTAAGGTTCTACATCACTGAATCAGTCAATTGTTCATTGATAATGAGCTATAATCTCATAACAAGTCATTCTAAGGTTCCACATCACTAAATCAGTCAACCATTTAGTGATAATGAGTTGCAATATTAGAACAAGCCGGTTGGTGGTTCTAGATCATTGAATCAGTCAACTGTTCACTAATAATGAGTTGTAATCTCATAACAAGCTATTCTAAGCTTTCATATCACCGAATCGGTCAATCATTCACTGATAATGTGCTGTAATCTCATAACAAGCCATTTTGAGGTTCTAGATTGCCGAATCGGTCAACCATTCATTGATAATGAGCTATAATCTCATAACAAGCCATTCTGAGGTTCCACATAACCAAATCAGTCAACCATTCATTGATAATGAGCCACAATCTAATAACAAGTCATTCTGAGGTTCTACATTACAAAATTGGTCAATTGTTCATTGATAATGAGCTACAATCTCATAACAAGTCATTCTGAGGTTTCACATTGCCGAATCAGTCAACCATTCATTGATAATGAGTTGTAATCTCATAACAAGCCATTCTGAGGTTCTAGATCATCGAATCGGTCAACCGTTCACTGATAAGAAGCTGTAATCTCATAACAAGCTATTTTGAGGTTCCACATTGCCAAATCGGTCAATCATTCATTGATAATGAGTTACAATCTCATAACAAGTCATTCTAAGTTTTTACATCACTAAATTGGTTAACCATTCATTGATAATGAGCTACAATCTCATAACAAGTCATTTTGAGGTTCCACATTGCTCAATCAGTCAATCGTTCACTGATAATGAGCTATAATCTCATAACAAGTTGTTCTAAGGTTCTAAATTAAGGAATCAGTCAACCATTCACTAATAATGAGCTGTAATCTCATAACAAGCCGTTCTAAGGTTCCAAATCACCGAATCAGACAACCGTTCATTGATAATGAGCTACAATCTTATAACAAGTCATTCTAAGCTTCCACATCCCTGAATCGGTCAATCATTTGTTGGTAATGAGCTGTAATGTCATAATAAGTCATTCTGAGGTTCTAGATCATCGAATCGGTCAACCGTTCATTGATAATGAGTTGTAATCTCATAAAAAGCTATTCTGAGGTTCCACATCACTGAATCGGTCAACCATTTGCTGATAATGAGCTGTAATCTCATAACAAGCTGTTTTGAGGTTCTAGATCATGGAATCGGTCACCCGTTTATTGATAATGAGCTACAATCTCATAACAAGTCATTCTAAAGTTCCACATTTCCAAATCGGTCAACCGTTCGCTGATAATGAGCTGTAATATCATAACAAGCCATTCTGAGGTTCTAGATCGCCGAATCAGTTGACCGTTCACTGATAAGGAGCTGTAATCTCATAAGAAGCTATTGTGAGGTTCTAGATCACTGAATCGGTCAACCATTTACTGATAATGAGCTATAATCTCATAAAAAGCCGTTCTAAGGTTCCACATTGCCGAATTGGTCAACTATTTGCTGATAATGGGGTGTAATCTCATAACAAGCCATTTTGAGGTTCTAGATCACCAAATCGGTCAACCATTTGTTGATAATGAGTTGTAATCTAATAACAAGCCATTCTGAGGTTCCACATCGCCGAATCGATCAATCATTCACTGATAATGAGCTATAATATCATAACAAGCTATTCTAAGGTTCTAGATCACCGAATCGGTCAATCATTGACTGATAATGAGCTGTAATCTCATAACAAGCCATTCTGAGGTTCTACATCACTGAATCGCTCAACTGTTCATTGGTAATGAGCTACAATCTCATAAAAACTCATTCTAAGGTTCCAAATCACCGAATCGATCAACCATTCACTGATAATGAGTTGTAATCTCATAACAAGCCATTCTAAGGTTCTAGATCGCCGAATTAGTCAACCATTCACTAATAATGAGCTGTAATCTCATAACAAGCTATTTTGAGGTTTCACATTGCCAAATTGGTCAATTGTTCACTAATAATGAGTTGTAATCTCATAACAAGTTGTTCTCAGGTTCCACATCACTGAATCGGTCAACTATTTGCTGATAATGAGCGGTAATCTCATAACAAGCCACTCTAAGGTTAGAGATCACCAAATTGGTCAACCGTTCACTGATAATGAGCTGTAATCTTATAACAAGTCATTTTGATATTCCACATCACCGAATCAGTCAACCTCTCATTGATAATGAGCTACTATCTCATAACAAGTCATTCTAAGGTTCTACATCACTGAATCGGTCAACCGTTCATTTCTAATGAGCTACAATCTCATAACAAGTCATTCTGAGGTTCCACATCACTGAATCGGTCAATCGTTCACTGATAATAAGCTGTAATCTCATAAGAAGCCATTCTGAGGTTTTAGATCATCGAATTGGTCAACCGTTCATTGATAATGAGATGTAATCTCATAACAAGCCATTCTGAGGTTCCACATCACTAAATCAGTCAACCATTCATTGATAATAAGCTACAATCTCATAATAATTCATTCTAAGGTTCCACATCACCGAATTGGTCAACTAATTATTGATAATGAGCTGTAATCTTATAATAAGCCATTCTGAGGTTCTAGATCGCTAAATCAGTCAACCGTTTGTAGATAATGAGCTCTAATCTCATAACAAGCTATTTTAAGGTTCCACATCACCAAATTGATCAACCATTTGCTGATAATGAGTTGTAATCTCATAACAAGTGGTTCTAAGGTTCTAGATCACCGAATCGGTCAATCGTTCACTGATAATGAGCTATAATATCATAATAAGCCATTATGAGGTTCCACAACACCGAATCGGTCAACCGTTCATTGATAATGAGCTATAATCTCATAACAAGTCTTTAAGGTTCCACATCGCCGAATCGATCAACTGTTCACTGATAATGAGCTGTAATCTCATAACAAGCCATTCTGAGATTCTAGATCACTGAATCAGTCAAACATTCACTGATAATGAGCTATAATCTCATAACAAGCTATTCTGAGTTTCCACATCACTAAATCGGTCAACCATTCATTGATAACAAGCTACAATCTCATAACAAGTTGTTTTGAGGTTCCACATCGCCAAATCAGTCAATCATTTGCTGATAATGAGTTGTAATCTCATAACAAGCCATTCTGAGGTTCTAGATCATTGAATTGGTCAACCATTCACTGATAATGAACTGTAATCTCAAAACAAGTTGTTCTGAGGTTCTACATTGTCAAATCGGTCAACCATTTGGTGATAATGAGTTGTAATCTCATAACAAGCCATTCTGAAGTTCCACATCACTGAATCGGTCAACCGTTCATTGATAATGAGTTACAATCTCATAACAAGTTGTTCTAAGGTTCTACATCACTGAATCGGTCAACCATTCATTGATAATGAGCTACAATCTCATAACAAGTCAGTCTGAGGTTCCACATCACCGAATCGGTCAACCCTTCATTGATAATGAGTTGTAATCTCATAACAAGCTGTTCTTAGGTTCTAGATCGCTAAATCAATCAACCGTTCACTGATAATGAGTTGTAATCTCATAACAAGCCATTCTGAGGTTCCACATTACCAAATTGGTCAACCATTTGCTGATAATGAGCTGTAATCTCATAACAAGCCATTCTAAGGTTCTAAATCACTGAATTGGTCAACCGTTCATTTATAATGAGTTGTAATCTAATAACAAGCCATTCTGAGGTTCCACATCACTGAATCGGTCAATTGTTTGTTGATAATGAGCTGTAATCTCATAACAAGCCATTTTGAGGTTCTAGATCGCTAAATCAATCAACCGTTCACTGATAATAAGCTGTAATCTCATAGAAAACCATTTTAAGGTTCCACATCACTGAATCGGTCAACGGTTCATTTATAATGAGCTACAATCTCATAACTAGTCATGAGGTTCCACTTCACCAAATCGGTCAACCGTTCGCTAATAATGAGGTGCAATCTCATAACAAGCTGTTCTGAGGTTCTGAATCACCGAATCGGTCAACTATTTATTGATAATGAGATTCAATCTCATAACAAGTCATTTTGAGGTTCCACGTATTTGAATCGGTCAACCGTTCACTGATAATGAGTTGTAATCTCATAACAAGCCATTTTGAGGTTCTAGATCACTGAATCGGTCAATCGTTCACTGACAATGAGCTTTAATCTCTTAATAAGCTGTTCTGAGGTTCCCCGTCACCGAATCGGTCAACCATTCAGTGATAATGAGCTACAATATCATAACAAGTCGTTCTGAGGTTCCACATCGCTGAATCGGTCAACCGTTCATTGATAATGAGCTATAGTCTAATAACAAGTCATTCTGAGGTTCCACATCACTGAATTGGTCAACTATTTGCTAATAATTAGTTGTAATCTCATAACAAGTCATTCTGAGGTGCTAGATCACCGAATCGGTCAACAGTTCACTGATAATAAGCTATAATCTCATAACAAGCCATTCTAAGATTCTACATCGCCGAATCGGTCAACCGTTCATTGATAATGAGCTACAATCTCATAACATGTCATTCTAAGGTTCCACATTACCAAATTAGTCAATCGTTCATTGATAATGATCTGTAATCTCATAACAAGCCATTTTGAGGTTCTAGATCACCAAATTGTTCAACCATTCACTGATAATTATCTATAATCTCATAATAAGCTGTTATGAGGTTCCACATCGGCAAATTGGTAAAATGTTCACTGATAATGAGCTGTAATCTCATAACAAGCCATTCTAAGGTTCTAGATCACCAAATCGGTCAATCGTTCATTGATAATGAGCTATATTCTCATAACAAGCCATTTTGAGGTTCCACATCGCTGAATCGGTCAACCGTTTATTGATAATGAGCTACAATGTCATAAAAAGTTGTTCTGAGGTTCCACATCATCAAATCGATTAACCGTTCACTTATAATAATGTAATCTCATAACAAGCCATTCTGAGGTTCTAGATCGGCGAATCGGTCAATCCTTCACAGATAATGAGCTATAATCTCATAACAAGTTGTTCTGAAGTTCCACATTGCTGAATCGGTCAATCATGCACTAATAATGAGCTGTAATCTCATAACAAGCTATTTTGAGGTTCTAGATTGCCAAATCAGTCAACCATTCATTGATAATGAGCTGTAATATCATAAAAAGCCATTCTAAAGTTCCACATCACCAAATCAGTCAATTGTTTATTGATAATGAGCTACAATATCATAACATGTCATTCTAAGGTTCCTCATCACCGAATCAGTCAACCATTCATTGATAATGAGCTACAATCTCATAAGAAGTCATTTTGAGGTTCCACATCACTGAATCGGTCAACCGTTTGCTGATAATGAGCCATAATCTCATAATAAGCCATTCTGAGGTTCTAGATCGCTGAATTGGTCAACCATTCACTAATAATGTGTTGTAATCTCATAACAAGCCATTCTGATGTTCCACATCACCGAATCAGTCAACCATTCATTGATAATGAGCTACAATCTCATAACAAGTCATTCTCAGGTTGCACATCGTCGAATTGGTCAATTGTTCATTGATAATGAGCTACAATCTTATAACAAGTCATTCTAAGGTTCCACATCACCAAATCACTTAATTATTCACTGATAATGAGCTGTAATCTCATAACAAGCCATTCTAAGGTTCTAGATCGCCGAATCGGTCAACTGTTCACTGATAATGAGCTATAATCTTATAAAAAGCCATTTTGAGGTTCCACATCACTGAATCGGTCAACCATTCATTGATAATGACCTACAATCTCATAACAAGTCATTCTAAGGTTCCACATCACAAAATCAGTCAACTGTTCACTGATAATAAGCTGTAATCTCATAACAAGCCATTCTAAGGTTCTAAATCACTGAATTGGTCAACCATTTGCTGATAATGAGCTCTAATCTCATAACAAGCTGTTCTAAGGTTCCACATTGCTGAATCAATCAACTGTTTGCTGATAATGAGTTGTAATCTCATAACAAGCCATTTTGAGGTTCTAAATTACCGAATCAGTCAACCGTTCAGTGATAAAGAGTTATAATCTCATAACAAGCCATTCTGAGGTTCCACATTGCTGAATCGGTCAACCATTCATTGATAATGAGCTACAATCACATAACAAGTTGTTCTGATGTTCCACATTACCAAATTGGTCAACCGTTTGCTGATAATGAGTTGTAATCTCATAACAAGCCGTTCTGAAGTTCTAGATCACTGAATCAGTCAATCATTCACTGATAATGAGCTATAATCTCATAACAAGTTATTCTGAAGTTCCACATAGCCGAATCGGTCAACCGTTTGCTAATAATGAACTATAATCTCATAATAAGCCATTTTGAGGTTCTAGATCACTAAACTGGTCAACCATTCATTGATAATGAATTATAATCTCATAACAAGCTTTTCTAAGGTTCTAGATCATTAAATTGGTCAACCATTCATTGATAATGAGCTATAATCTCATAACAAGTCGTTCTGAGCTTCCACATCACCAAATTGATCAACTGTTCATTGATAATGAGCTACAATCTCATAACAAGTTGTTCTCAGGTTCCACATCACTGAATCAGTCAATCATTCACTGATAATGAGTTGTTATCTCATAATAAGCCATTCTAAGGTTCTAGATCACCGAATCAGTCAACTATTCACTGATAATGAGCTGTAATCTTATAACAAGCCATTCTCAGGTTCTACATTGCCGAATTGGTCAATCATTTGTTGATAATGATTGTAATCTCATAACAAGCCATTCTTAGGTTCTAGATCGATGAATCGATCAAGTGTTCGCTAATAATGAGCTGTAGTCTCATAAAAAGGCATTCTGAGGTTCTACATTGCCGAATCAGTCAATCGTTTGCTGATAATGAGCTGTAATATCATAACAAGTCATTCTGAGGTTCTAGATCACCGAATAGGTCAACCGTTCACTGATAATGAGTTGTAATCTCATAACAAGCTATTCTAAGGTTCTACATCACTGAATCAGTCAACTGTTTATTGATAATGAGCTATAATCTCATAACAAGTCATTCTAAGGTTCCACATCACTAAATCAGTCAACCATTCAGTGATAATGAGTTGCAATATTAGAACAAGCCATTCTGAGGTTCTAGATCGTTGAATCAGTCAACTGTTCACTAATAATGAGCTATAATCTCATAACAAGCTATTCTAAGCTTCCATATCACCGAATCGGTCAATCATTCACTGATAATATGCTGTAATCTCATAACAAGCCATTTTGAGGTTCTAGATTGCTGAATCGGTCAACCATTTATTGATAATGAGCTATAATCTCATAACAAGCCATTCTGAGGTTCCACATAACCAAATCAGTCAACAATTCATTGATAATGAGCCACAATCTAATAACAAGTCATTCTGAGGTTCTACATTACAAAATCGGTCAATCATTCATTGATAATGAGCTACAATCTCATAACAAGTCATTCTGAGGTTTCACATTGCCGAATCAGTCAACCATTCATTGATAATTAGTTATAATCTCATAATAAACCATTCTGAGGTTCTAGATCATCGAATCGGTCAACCGTTCACTGATAATGAGCTGTAATCTCATAACAAGCTATTTTGAGGTTCCACATTGCCAAATTGGTCAACCGTTCATTGATAATGAGTTACAATCTCATAACAAGTCATTCTGAGTTTTTACATCACTAAATTGGTCAACCATTCATTGATAATAAGCTACAATCTCATAACAAGTCATTTTGAGGTTCCACATTGCTGAATTGGTCAACCGTTCACTGATAATGAGCTATAATCTCATAACAAGTTGTTCTAAGGCTCTAAATTAAGGAATCAGTCAATCATTCACTGACAATGAGCTGTAATCTCATAACAAACCGTTCTAAGGTTCCAAATCACTGAATCAGACAACCGTTCATTGATAATGAGCTACAATCTTATAACAAGTCATTCTAAGCTTCCACATCCCTGAATCGGTCAATCATTTGTTGGTAATGAGCTGTAATGTTATAATAAGCCGTTCTGAGGTTCTAGATCATCGAATCGGTCAACCGTTCATTGATAATGAGTTGTAATCTCATAAAAAGCTATTATGAGGTTCCACATCACGGAATCGGTCAACCATTTGCTGATAATGAGCTGTAATCTCATAACAAGCTATTTTGAGGTTCTAGATCATGGAATAGGTCACCCATTCATTGATAATGAGCTACAATCTCATAACAAGTCATTCTAAAGTTCCACATTGCCAAATCGGTCAACCATTCGCTGATAATGAGCTGTAATCTCATAACAAGCCATTCTGAGGTTCTAGATCGCCGAATCAGTTGACCATTCGCTGATAAGGAGCTGTAATCTCATAAGAAGCTGTTGTGAGGTTCTAGATCACTGAATGGTCAACCATTTACTGATAATGAGCTATAATCTCATAACAAGCTGTTCTAAGGTTCCACATTGCCGAATTGGTCAACTGTTTGCTGATAATGAGGTGTAATCTCATAACAAGCCATTTTGAGGTTCTAGATCACCGAATCGGTCAACCATTTGTTGATAATGAGTTGCAATCTAATAACAAGCCATTCTGAGGTTCCACATCGCCGAATCGGTCAATCGTTCACTGATAATGAGCTGTAATATCATAACAAGCTATTTTAAGGTTCTAGATCACCAAATTGGTCAATCATTGACTGATAATGAGCTGTAATCTCATAACAAGCTGTTCTGAGGTTCTACATCACTGAATCGCTCAACCGTTCATTGGTAATGAGCTACAATCTCATAAAAACTCATTCTAAGGTTCCAAATCACTGAATTGGTCAACCATTCACTAATAATGAGTTGTAATCTCATAACAAGCCATTCTAAGGTTCTAGATCGCCGAATTAGTCAACCATTCACTAATAATGAGCTTTAATCTCATAACAAGCTGTTCTGAGGTTTCACATCACCAAATCAGTCAATTGTTCACTGATAATGAGTTGTAATCTCATAACAAGTTGTTCTTAGGTTCCACATCACTGAATCGGTCAACTGTTTGTTGATAATGAGCGGTAATCTCATAACAAGCCGCTCTAAGGTTCTAGATCACCAAATTGGTCAACTGTTCACTGATAATGAGCTATAATCTCATAACAAGTTATTTTGATATTCTACATCACCGAATCAGTCAACCGTTCATTGATAATGAGCTACTATCTCATAACAAGTCATTCTAAGGTTCCACATCACTGAATCAGTCAACCGTTCATTTCTAATGAGCTACAATCTCATAACAAGTCATTCTGAGGTTCCATATCACTGAATCGGTCAATTGTTCACTGATAATGACCTGTAATCTCATAAGAAGCCATTTTGAGGTTCTAGATCGCCGAATTGGTCAACCATTCATTGATAATGAGATGTAATCTCATAACAAGCCATTCTGAGGTTCCACATCACTAAATCAGTCAACCGTTCATTGATAATAAGTTACAATCTCATAAAAATTTATTCTAAGGTTCCACATCACTGAATTGGTCAACCAATTATTGATAATGAGCTGTAATCTTATAATAAGCCATTCTCAGGTTCTAGATCGCTAAATTGGTCAACCGTTTGTAGATAATGAGCTCTAATCTCATAACAAGCTATTTTGAGGTTCCACATCACCAAATTGATCAACCATTTGTTGATAATGAGTTGTAATCTCATAACAAGTGGTTCTAAGGTTCTAGATCACCGAATCGGTCAACCGTTCATTGATAATGAGCTATAATCTCATAATAAGCCATTACGAGGTTCCACAACACTGAATCGGTCAACCGTTCATTGATAATGAGCTATAATCTCATAACAAGTCATTCTAAGGTTCCACATCGCCGAATCAATCAACCGTTCACTGATAATGAGTTGTAATCTCATAACAAGCCATTCTAAGATTCTAGATCACCGAATCAGTCAAACATTCACTGATAATGAGCTATAATCTCATAACAAGCTATTCTGAGTTTCCACATCACTAAATCGGTCAACCGTTCATTGATAACAAGCTACAATCTCATAACAAGTTGTTTTGAGGTTCCACATCGCCAAATCAGTCAATCATTTGCTGATAATGAGTTGTAATCGCATAACAAGCCATTCTGAGGTTCTAGATCATTGAATTGGGCAACCATTCACTGATAATGAGTTGTAATCTCAAAACAAGTTGTTCTGAGGTTCTACATTGTCAAATCGGTCAACCATTTGGTGATAATGAGTTGTAATCTCATAACAAGCCATTCTGAAGTTCCACATCACTGAATCGGTCAACCGTTCATTGATAATGAGTTACAATCTCATAACAAGTTGTTCTAAGGTTCTACATCACTGAATCGGTCAACCATTCATTGATAATGAGCTACAATCTCATAACAAGTCAGTCTGAGGTTCCACATCACCGAATCGGTCAACCCTTCATTGATAATGAGTTGTAATCTCATAACAAGCTGTTCTTAGGTTCTAGATCGCTAAATCAATCAACCGTTCACTGATAATGAGTTGTAATCTCATAACAAGCCATTCTGAGGTTCCACATTACCAAATTGGTCAACCATTTGCTGATAATGAGCTGTAATCTCATAACAAGCCATTCTAAGGTTCTAAATCACTGAATTGGTCAACCGTTCATTTATAATGAGTTGTAATCTAATAACAAGCCATTCTGAGGTTCCACATCACTGAATCGGTCAATTGTTTGTTGATAATGAGCTGTAATCTCATAACAAGCCATTTTGAGGTTCTAGATCGCTAAATCAATCAACCGTTCACTGATAATAAGCTGTAATCTCATAGAAAACCATTTTAAGGTTCCACATCACTGAATCGGTCAACGGTTCATTTATAATGAGCTACAATCTCATAACTAGTCATGAGGTTCCACTTCACCAAATCGGTCAACCGTTCGCTAATAATGAGGTGCAATCTCATAACAAGCTGTTCTGAGGTTCTGAATCACCGAATCGGTCAACTATTTATTGATAATGAGATTCAATCTCATAACAAGTCATTTTGAGGTTCCACGTATTTGAATCGGTCAACCGTTCACTGATAATGAGTTGTAATCTCATAACAAGCCATTTTGAGGTTCTAGATCACTGAATCGGTCAATCGTTCACTGACAATGAGCTTTAATCTCTTAATAAGCTGTTCTGAGGTTCCCCGTCACCGAATCGGTCAACCATTCAGTGATAATGAGCTACAATATCATAACAAGTCGTTCTGAGGTTCCACATCGCTGAATCGGTCAACCGTTCATTGATAATGAGCTATAGTCTAATAACAAGTCATTCTGAGGTTCCACATCACTGAATTGGTCAACTATTTGCTAATAATTAGTTGTAATCTCATAACAAGTCATTCTGAGGTGCTAGATCACCGAATCGGTCAACAGTTCACTGATAATAAGCTATAATCTCATAACAAGCCATTCTAAGATTCTACATCGCCGAATCGGTCAACCGTTCATTGATAATGAGCTACAATCTCATAACATGTCATTCTAAGGTTCCACATTACCAAATTAGTCAATCGTTCATTGATAATGATCTGTAATCTCATAACAAGCCATTTTGAGGTTCTAGATCACCAAATTGTTCAACCATTCACTGATAATTATCTATAATCTCATAATAAGCTGTTATGAGGTTCCACATCGGCAAATTGGTAAAATGTTCACTGATAATGAGCTGTAATCTCATAACAAGCCATTCTAAGGTTCTAGATCACCAAATCGGTCAATCGTTCATTGATAATGAGCTATATTCTCATAACAAGCCATTTTGAGGTTCCACATCGCTGAATCGGTCAACCGTTTATTGATAATGAGCTACAATGTCATAAAAAGTTGTTCTGAGGTTCCACATCATCAAATCGATTAACCGTTCACTTATAATAATGTAATCTCATAACAAGCCATTCTGAGGTTCTAGATCGGCGAATCGGTCAATCCTTCACAGATAATGAGCTATAATCTCATAACAAGTTGTTCTGAAGTTCCACATTGCTGAATCGGTCAATCATGCACTAATAATGAGCTGTAATCTCATAACAAGCTATTTTGAGGTTCTAGATTGCCAAATCAGTCAACCATTCATTGATAATGAGCTGTAATATCATAAAAAGCCATTCTAAAGTTCCACATCACCAAATCAGTCAATTGTTTATTGATAATGAGCTACAATATCATAACATGTCATTCTAAGGTTCCTCATCACCGAATCAGTCAACCATTCATTGATAATGAGCTACAATCTCATAAGAAGTCATTTTGAGGTTCCACATCACTGAATCGGTCAACCGTTTGCTGATAATGAGCCATAATCTCATAATAAGCCATTCTGAGGTTCTAGATCGCTGAATTGGTCAACCATTCACTAATAATGTGTTGTAATCTCATAACAAGCCATTTTGATGTTCCACATCACCGAATCAGTCAACCATTCATTGATAATGAGCTACAATCTCATAACAAGTCATTCTCAGGTTCCACATCGTCGAATTGGTCAACTGTTCATTGATAATGAGCTACAATCTCATAACAAGTCATTCTAAGGTTCCACATCACTGAACCACTTAATTATTTACTGATAATGAGCTGTAATCTCATAACAAGCCATTCTAAGGTTCTAGATCGCCGAATCGGTCAACCGTTCACTAATAATGAGCTATAATCTCATAAAAAACCATTCTGAGGTTCCACATCACTGAATCGGTCAACCATTCATTGATAATGACCTACAATCTCATAACAAGTCATTCTAAGGTTCCACATCACAAAATCAGTCAACCGTTCACTTATAATGAGCTGTAATCTCATAACAAGCCATTCTGAGGGTTCTACATCACCGAATTGGTCAACCATTTGCTGATAATGAGCTCTAATCTCATAACAAGCTGTTCTGAGGTTCCACATTGCTGAATCAATCAACTGTTTGCTGATAATGAGTTATAATCTCATAACAAGCCATTTTGAGGTTCTAGATTGCCGAATCAGTCAACCATTCAGTGATAAAGAGTTGTAATCTCATAACAAGCCATTCTGAGGTTCCACATTGCTGAATCGGTCACCCATTCATTGATAATGAGCTACAATCACATAACAAGTTGTTTTGATGTTCCACATTACCGAATTGGTCAACCATTTGCTGATAATGAGTTGTAATCTCATAACAAGTCGTTCGAAGGTTCTAGATCACTGAATCGGTCAATCATTCACTGATAATGAGCTATAATCTCATAACAAGTTATTCTAAAGTTCCACATAGCCGAATCGGTCAACCGTTTGCTAATAATGAGCTATAATCTCATAACAAGCCATTTTGAGGTTCTAGATCGCTAAACCGGTCAACCATTCATTGATAATAAGTTATAATCTCATAACAAGCTTTTCTAAGGTTCCACATTGCTGAATCAGTCAACCGTTCATTGATAATGAGCTACAATCTCATAACAAGTTGTTCTGAGGTTCCACATCACCGAATCACTCAACCGTTCATTGATAATGAGCTACAATCTCATAACAAGTCATTCTGAGGTTCCATATCACTGAATCGGTCAACCATTCACTGATAATGAGCTGTAATCTCATAACAAAGCATTCTAAGGTTTTAAATCGCTGAATCGGTCAACTGTTCACTGATAATTAGCTATAATCTTGTAACAAGCCATTCTAAGGTTCCACATCGCTGAATCGGTCAACCGTTTGCTGATAATGAGCTATAATCTCATAACAAGCCATTTTGAGGTTCTAGATTGCTGAATCGGTCAACCATTCATTGATAATGAGTTGTAATCTCATAACAAGCCATTCTGAGGTTCCACATCATCAAATCGGTCAATTGTTTGCTATTAATGAGCTGTAATCTCATAACAAGCCTTTCTAAGGTTCTAGATCGCTGAATCGGTCAACCGTTCACTGATAACAAGCTGTAATCTCATAAAAAGCCATTTTGAGGTTCCACATCACTGAATCGGTCAACTGTTCATTGATAATGAGCTACAATCTTATAACAAGTCATTCTGAGGTTGCACATCACTGAATCAGTCAACCATTCACTGATAATGAGTTACAATCTCATAACAAGCCGTTCTAAGGTTGCACATCGCTGAATCAGTCAACCGTTCATTGATAATGAGCTACAGTCTCATAACAAGTCATTTTGAGGTTCCACATCACTGAATCAGTCAACCGTTAACTGATAATGAGCTGTAATCTCATAACAAGTCATTTTGATGTTCTAGATCACCGAATCAGTTAACCATTCACTGATAATGGTCTGTAATCTCATAACAAGCCATTTTGAGGTTCCACATCACTGAATCAGTCAATCATTCAGTGATAATGAGCTAAAATCTCATAATAAGTCATTCTGAGTTTCCACATCACTGAATCAGTCAACCACTCATTGATAATAAGCTACAATCTCATAACAAGTTGTTCTGATGTTTCACATCACCAAATTGGTCAACTATTCACTAATAATTAGCTGTAATCTCATAACAAGTCATTCTGAGGTACTAGATCACCGAATCGGTCAATCATTCACTGATAATGAGCTATAATCTCATAACAAGCCATTCTGAGGTTCCACATCATCAAATCAGTCAATCGTTCATTGATAATGAGCTATAATCTCATAACAAGTCATTCTAAGGTTCCACATCATGGAATAAGTCAATTGTTCACTGATAATGAGCTGTAATCTCATAACAAGCTGTTCTAAGATTCTAGATCGCCAAATCGGTCAACCATTCACTGATAATGAGCTATAATCTCATAACAAGTTGTTCTGAGGTTCCACATCGCCGAATCGGTCAACAGTTTACTGATAATGAGCTATAATCTCATAACAAGCTATTCTAAGGTTCTAGATCACCAAATTGGTCAACCATTCATTGATAATGAGCTGTAATCTCATAAAAAGCAATTCTAAGGTTCCACATCACTGAATTGATCAACTGTTCATTGATAATGAGTTGTAATCTCATGACAAGTCATTCTGAATTGATCAACTGTTCGTTGATAATGAGCTATAATCTAATAACAATATATTTTGAGGTTCCACATACCCAGATCGGTCAATCGTTCATTGATAATGAGCTACAATCTCATAACAAGTTGTTCTGAGGTTCCACATCACCGAATCGGTCAACCATTCAGTGATAATGAGCTGTAATCTCATAACAAGCCATTCTGAGGTTCTAGATCACCAAATTGATCAACCGTTCGTTGATAATGAGCTATAATTTCATAACAAGCTATTCTAAGGTTCCACATCACCGAATCGGTCAATCGTTCACTAATAATGAGCTGTAATCTCATAACAAGCTATTTTGAGGTTCTAGATCACTGCATCAGTCAACTATTTATTAATAATGAGCTATAATCTCATAACAAGCCATTCTGAGGTTCCACATCACCGAATCGGTCAACCATTCATTGATAATGAGCTACAATCTAATAACAAGTCATTCTGAGATTTCACATCACTGACTCGGTCAACTGTTCATTGATAATGAGATACAATCTTATAATAAGTCATTTTAAGGTTCCACATCACAAAATCGGTCAACTGTTCACTGATAATGAGCTGTAATCTCATAAGAAGTCATCCTGAGGTTCTAGATCACTGAATCGGTCAACCTGTAATCTCATAAAAAGTCATTCTAAGGTTCCACATCACTGAATCAGTCAACCGTTCATTTATCATAAGCTACAATATCATAACAAGTCATTCTAAGGTTCCACATCACTGAATTGGTGAACAGTTCATTGATAATGAGCTACAATCTCATAACAAGTCATTTTGAGGTTCTACATCACCGAATTGGTCAACCATTCACTGATAATGAGTTGTAATCTCATAATAGGCCATTCTGAGGTTCTAAATCATTAAATCGATCAACTGTTCACTTATAATGAGCTATAATATCATAACAAGCCATTCTGAGGTTCCACATCACTGAATCAGTCAAATATTCATTGATAATGAGCTGTAATCTCATAACAAGCCATTCTAGGTTTCTACATCGCTGAATTGGTCAACCGTTCATTGATAATGACTTACAATCTCATAACAAGTTGTTTTGAGGTTCCACATCGTCAAATCAGTCAACTATTCATTGATAATGAGCTATAATCTCATAACAAGTCATTCTGAGATTCCACATTATCGAATCAGTCAACTGTTCACTAGTAATGAGCTATAATCTCATAACAAGCCACTTTGAGGTTCCAGATCATCGAATCAGTCAATCATTACTGATAATGAGATGTAATCTCATAATAAGCTATTCTAAGGTTCCACATCCCTGAATCAATCAACCGTTCATTGATAATGAGCTACAATCTCATAACAAGTCATTCTTAGGTTCTACATCGCCGATTCAGTCAACCGTTCATTGATAATGATCTACAATCTCATAACAAGTCATTCTAAGGTTCCACATCACCGAATTGGTCAACCGTTCATTGATAATGAGCTACAATCTCATAACAAGTCATTCTAAGGTTCCACTTCACTGAATCAGTCAACCATTCGCTGATAATAAGATGTAATCTTTTAACAAGATATTCTAAGATTCTAGATCACCAAATAGGTCAACCATTCACTCATAATTAGGTGTAATCTCATAACAAGCCATTTTGAGGTTCCACGTCACTGAATTGGTCAACCATTCAGTGATAATGAGCTATAATCTCATAACAATTCATTCAAAGGTTCCACATCACCGAATCAGTCAACTATTCATTGATAATGAGCAACAATCTCATAACAAGTCATTCTGAGGTTCCACATCGCCAAATTGGTCAACTATTCACTAATAATTAGCTGTAATCTCATAACAAGTAATTCTAAGGTTCTAGATCACTGATTTAGTCAATCGTTCACTGATAATGAGCTATAATCTCATAACAAGCCATTCTGAGGTTCCACATCACTAAATCAGTCAACCATTCATTGATAATGAGCTACAATCTCATAACAAGTGATTCTAAGGTTCCACATCATCGAATCGGTCAACCATTCACTGATAATGAGCTGTAATCTCATAACAAGCCATTTTGAGGTTTTAGATCACTGAATTGGTCAACCGTTCACTGATAATGAGCTGTAATCTCATAACAAGCTATTCTGAGGTTCCACATCACCTAATCGGTCAACCGTTCACTAATAATGAGTTGTAATATCATAACAAGCCATTATAAGGTTCTAGATCACCGAATCGGTCAACCGTTCATTAATAATGAGCTATAATCTCATAACAAGTTGTTCTAAAGTTTCACATCATCAAATCCATCAACCATTCATTGATAATGAGCTACAATCTCATAACAAGTTGTTCTGAGGTTCCACATCACCGAATCGGTCAACCATTTGCTGATAATGAGTTGTAATCTCATAACAAGTGATTTTGAGGTTCTAGATCACCGAATCAGTCAACCGTTCACTGATAATGAGCTGTAAGCTCATAACAAGCTATTCTGAGGTTCCACATCGCCAAATTGGTTGACCATTTGTTGATAATGAGCTGTAATCTCATAACAAGCTATTATGAGGTTCTAGATCACCGAATCGGTCAACTATTCATTAATAATGAGCTGTAATCTCATAACAAGCCATTCTAAGATTTCACATCACCGAATCGGTCAATCATTCATTGATAATGAGCTACAATATCATAACAAGTCATTCTAAGGTTCCACATCACTAAATCAGGCAACCATTCATTGATAATGAGCTACAATCTCATAACAAGTCATTCTGAGGTTCCACATCGCCGAATCGGTCAACCGTTCGCTGATAATGAGCTATAATCTCATAACAAGCCATTCTAAGGTTCTAGATTGCCAAATCGGTCAATTGTTTACTGATAATGAGCTGTAAGCTCATAACAAGCCATTCTGAGGTTTCACATAGCCGAATCGGTGAACTGTTCATTGATAATGAGCTATAATCTCATAACAGGTCATTTTGAGGTTCCACATCACCGAATCGGTCAACTGTTAATTGTTAATGAGCTACAATCTCATAACAAGTCATTCTGAGGTTTCACATCACCGAATCAGTCAACCGTTCACTGATAATGAGCTGTAATCTCATAACAAGCCTTTCTAAGGTTCTAGATCACTGAATCGGTCAACCGTTCACTGATAATGAGCTGTAATCTTATAATATGTCATTTTGAGGTTCTTCATCACTGAATCGGTCAATCATTCATTGGTAATGAGCTATAATCTCATAACAAGTCATTCTAATGTTCCATATCACTGAATGCGTCAACCATTTGCTGATAATGACCTATAATGTCATAACAAGCCGTTCTAAGGTTCTAGATCGCCAAATCGGTCAACCGTTCATTGATAATGAGTTGTGATCTCTTAACAAGCTGTTCTGAGGTTCCACATCACCGAATCAATGAACAATTCACTGATAATAAGCTATAATCTCATAACAAGTTGTTCTGAGGTTCTAGATCGCCAAATCAATCAACCATTCATTGATAATGAGCTGTAATCTCATAACAAGCCATTCTGAGGTTCCACATCACTAAATCGGTCAACCGTTCATTGATAATGAGCTACAATCTCATAACAAGTTGTTTTGAGGTTCCACATCACTAAATTGATTAATTATTCGCTGATAATGAGTTGTAATCTCATAACAAGCTATTCTGATGTTCAAGATTGCCGAATCAGTTAACCATTCAATGATAATGAGCTGTAATCTCATAAAAAGTTGTTCTAAGGTTCCACATCATTGAATCAGTCAACCATTCACTGATAATGAGTTATAATCTCATAACAAGCTATTTTGAGGTTCTAGATCACCGAATCGATCAACTCTTCATTGATAATGAGCTGTAATCTCATAACAAGTCCTTCTAAGGTTCCACATTACCAAATCGGTCAACCGTTCATTGATAATGAGCTATAATCTCATAAGAAGTCATTCTGAGGTTCCACATCACCAAATCAGTCAACCGTTCATTGATAATGAGCTACAATCTCATAATAAGTCATTCTGAGGTTCCACATCACCGAATTGGTCAACCATTCGCTGATAATGAGCTATAATCTCATAACAAGCCATTTTGAGGTTCTAGATCACTGAATCGGTCAACCATTCACTGATAATGAGTTGTAATCTCATAACAAGCCATTCTAAGGTTCCACATCGCTAAATTGGTCAATCATTCATTGATAATAAGTTACAATCTCATAACAAGTTATTCTGAGGTTCCACATCGCTGAATCGGTTAACCATTCATTGATAATGAGCTACAATCTCATAACAAGTCATTCTGAGGTTCCACATCACTGAATCGGTCAACCGTTCACTAATAATGAGCTGTAATCTCATAACAATCCATTCTGAGGTTCTAGATTGCCGAATGGGTCAACTGTTCACTAATAATGGGCTATAATCTCATAACAAGCCATTTTGAAGTTCCACATCGCCCAATCAATCAACCGTACATTGATAATGAGCTACAATCTCATAACAAGTCATTCTAAGGTTCCACATCACTAAATCGGTCAATCGCTCACTGATAATGAGGTGTGATCTCATAACAAGCCATTTTGAGGTTTTAGATCACCAAATCGGTCAACTGTGCACTAATAATGAGCTGTAATCTCATAACAAGCTATTCTGAGGTTCCACATCACCGAATTGGTCAACCATTCACTGATAATGAGTTATAATCTCATAACAAGCCATTCTGAGGTTCTAGATCGTAGAATCGGTCAGCCATTCATTGATAATGAGTTGTAATCTCATAACAAGCGATTCTGAGGTTCCACATCATTGAATCATTCAACCATTCATTGATAATTAGCTACAATCTCATAACAAGTTATTTTGAGGAACTCCACATCGCCGAATCAGTCAACCGTTCATTGATAATAAGTTGTAATCTTATAACAAGCTGTTCTGAGGTTCTAGATCACCGAATCGGTCAACCATTCACTTATAATGAGCCATCATCTCATAACAAGCTGTTCTAAGGTTCCACATCACCGAATCGGTCAACCGTTCACTGATAATGAGCTGTAATCTCATAACAAGCGATTCAGAGGTTCTAGATCACTTAATTGGTCAACCATTCATTGATAATGAGATTTAATCTCATAACAAGCCATTCTGATGTTCCACATCACTGAATCGGTCAACCGTTCATTGATAATGAGCTACAATCTCATAACAAGTCATTTTGAAGTTCTACATCGCTAAATCGGTCAACCATTCATTAAAAATGAGCTACAATATCATAACAAGTCATTCTGACGTTCCACATCACCGAATCAATCAACCATTCACTGATAATAAGCTATAATCTCATAACAAGCTATTATGAGGTTCTAGATCGCTGAATTAGTCAACCATTCATTGATAATGAGCTATAATCTCATAACAAGTCATTCTGAGGTTCAATATCACCGAATCGGTCAACCATTTATTTATAATGAGCTACAATCTCATAACAAGTCATTCTAAGGTTCCACATCACTAAATCGGTCAACCATTCACTGATAATTAGCTATAATCTCATAATAAGCTATTCTGAGGTTCTAGATCACCGAATCGCTCAACCGTTCACTGATAATGACCTGTAATCTCATAATAAGCCATTCTGAGGTTCCACATTGTCAAATCGCTCAACTGTTCATTGATAATGAGCTATAATCTCATAACATATCATTCTAAGGTTCCACATCACTGAATCAGTCAACTATTCACTAATAATGAGCTGTAATCTCATAACAAGACGTTCTGAGCTTGTAGATCACTGAATCAGTCAATCGTTAATTGATAATGAGCTGTAATCTCATAACAAGCTATTCTGAGGTTCCACATTACCGAATCGGTCAACCATTGAATGATAATGAGCTGTAATCTCATAATAAGCCATTTTGTGGTTCTAGATCACCAAATCGGTCAACCGTTAATTGATAATGAGCTGTAATCTCATAACAAGCCGTTCTGAGGTTCCACATTGCTGAATCGGTCAACCGTTCATTGATAATGAGCTACAATCTCATAACAAGTTGTTCTGAGGTTCCACATCACTGAATCGGTCAACCATTCACTGATAATGAGCTGTAATCTCATAATAAGTCATTCTGAGGTTCTAGATCACTATATCGGTCAACCATTCACTAATAATGAGCTGTAATCTCATAACAAGCCATTCTAATGTTCCACATTGTCGAATCGGTCAACCATTTGCTGATAATAAGTTGTAATCTTATAACAAGCCATTTTGAGGTTCTAGATTGCCAAATCGGTCAATCATTTATTGATAATGAGTTATAATCTCATAACAAGTCATTCTGAGGTTCCACATCACTGAATCAATCAACCATTTGCTGATAATGAGCTATAATCTCATAACAAGCCATTCTAAGGTTCTAGATCGCCGAATCGGTCAACCGTTCATTGATAATGAGTTGTAATCTCATAACAAGCCATTCTACGGTTCCAAATCACTGAATTAGTCAACTATTCATTGATAATGAGCTACAATCTCATAATAAGTCATTCTAAGCTTCTACATCGCCAAATTGGTCAACCATTCATTGATAATGAGTTACAATCTCATAACAGGCCATTATGAGGTTCCACATCGCCGAATCGGTCAACCATTCGCTGATAATGAGCTGTAATCTCATAAGAAGCCATTCTGAGGTTCTAGATCGCTGAATCAGTCAACCATTCACTGATAATGAGCTGTAATCTCATAACAAGCCATTCTAAGGTTCTAGATTGCCGAATCAGTCAACTGTTCATTGATAATTAGTTGTAATCTCATAACAAGCCATTCTGAGGTTCCACATCACCGAATCGGTCAACTGTTCATTGATAATGAGCTAGAATCTCATAACAAGTTATTTTGAGGTTCCACATTGTCAAATCGGTCAAGCGTTTACTAATAATAAGTTGTAATCTCATAACAAGTCATTCTTAGGTTATAGATCGCTGAATCGGCGCTCACTAATAATGAGCTGTAATCTCATAACAAGCTATTTTGAGGTTCTAGATCACCGAGTTGTTCAACCATTCATTGATACTGAGCTATAATCTCATAACAAGCCATTCAAAGGTTCAACATCACTGAATCAGTCAACCATTCATTGATAATGAGCTATAATCTAATAACAAGTCATTCTAAGGTTCCACATCGCCAAATCAGTCAACCCTTCATTGATAATGAGCTACAATTTCATAACAAGTAGTTCTAAGGTTTCACATCACTGAATCAGTCAATTATTCACTGATAATGAGCTATAATCTCATAACAAGCCATTCTGAGGTTGTAGATGGCTGAATCAGTCAACCATTCATTGATAATGAGCTATAATCTCATAACAAGCTATTCTATGGTTCCACATCACCAAATCAGTCAACCGTTCAGTGATAATGAGCTACAATCTCATAACAAGTCATTTTGAGGTTCCACATCACTAAATTGATCAACCATTCATTAAAAATGAGCTATAATCTCATAACAAGTCATTTTGAGGTTCCACATTGCCAAATTGGTCAACCATTCACTGATAATTAGCTGTAATCTCATAACAAGTCATTCTGAGGTTCTAGATCACCGAATTGGTCAACCTTTCACTGATAATGAGTTGTAATCTCATAACAAGTTGTTCTAAGGTTCCACATCACCGAATTGGTCAACCATTCATTGATAATGAGCTACAATCTCATAACAAGTCATTCTAAGGTTCCACATCACCGAATCGATCAACGATTCACTGATAATGAGTTGTAATCTCATAACAAGCCATTCTAAGGTTTTAGATCGCTAAATCAGTCAACCGTTCACTGATAATGAGCTGTAATCTCATAACAAGCTATTCTGAGGTTCCACATCACTGAATCAGTCAATCGTTCACTGATAATGAGCTGTAATCTCATAACAAGCCATTCTGAGGTTCTAGATCACCAAATCGGTCAATCATTCATTGATAATGAGTTGTATTCTCATAACAAGCCATTCTGAGGTTTCACATCACTCAATCAGTCAACCATTCATTGATAATGAGCTACAATCTCATAACAAGTTATTCTAAGGTTCCACATGGCCAAATCAATCAACCGTTCACTAATAATGTGTTATAATCTCATAACAAGCCATTTTAAGGTTCTAGATCACCGAATCGGTCAACCATTCACTAATAATGAGCTATAATCTCATAACAAGCTATTCTAAGGTTCCACATCACTGAATCGGTGAATCGTTCACTGATAATGAGCTGTAATCTCATAAAAAGCTGTTCTAAGGTTCTGGATCATCGAATCTATCAACTGTTCATTAATAATGAGCTATAATCTCATAACAAGCCATTCTGAGGTTCCACATAACTAAATCGATCAACCATTCATTGATAATGAGCTACAATCTCAGAACAGGTCGTTCTGAGGTTCCACATCACCAAATCGGTCAAGTGTTCATTGACAATGAGCTACAATCTCATAACAAATTGTTCTGAGGTTCCACACCACTGAATCAGTCAACCGTTCACTGATAATGAGTTGTAATCTCATGACAAGCCATTCTGAGGTTCTAGATCGCCAAATCGGTCAACCGTTCACTGATAATAAGCTGTAATCTCATAAAAAGTCATTCTGAGGTTGTAGATTGCCGAATTGGTCAATCGTTCACTGATAATGAGCTATAATCTCATGACAAGCCGTTATGAGGTTCCACATTGCCAAATCAGTCAAGCATTCATTGATAATGAGCTACAATCTCATAACAAGTCATTCTAGGGTTCCACATCACCAAATCGGTCAACCGCTTGCTGATAATGAGCTGTAATCTCATAACAAGCCGTTCTGAGGTTCTAGTTCACCGAATCGGTCAACCATTTAGTGATAATGAGCTATAATCTCATAACAAGTTGTTCTAAGGTTCCACATCACCAAATCGGTCAACCGTTCATTGATAATGAGCTATAATCTCATAACAAACCGTTCTAAGGTTCTAGATCATAAAATCGGTCAACCATTCAATTATAATGAGCTGTAATCTCATAACGAGCCATTCTAAGGTTCCACATTGCTAAATTGGTCAAGTGTTTATTGATAATGAGCTACAATCTCATAACAAGTTGTTCTAAGGTTCCACATCGCCAATTCGGTCAACCGTTCACTGATAATGAGTTGTAATCTCTTAACAAGTCATTCTGATGTTCTAGATTGCCAAATCGGTCAACTATTTGATGATAATCAGCTGTAATCTCATAACAAGCTATTCTGAGGTTCCACATCATTGAATCGGTCAACTCTTCACTGATAATGAGATGTAATCTCATAGCAAGCCATTCTGAGGTTCTAGATCACCAAATCGGTCAACCGTTCATTGATAATAAGCTGTAATCTCATAACAAGCCATTTTGGGGTTCCACATCGCTTAATCAGTCAACTGTTCATTGATAATGAGCTACAATCTTATAACAAGTTGTTCTAAGGTTCCACATCACCGAATCAGTCAACCATTCTTTGATAATGAGCTACAATCTCATAACAAGTCATTCTGAGGTTCTGCATCACCGAATCAGTCAACCATTCACTGATAATGAGTTGTAATCTCATAACAAGCTATTCTAAGGTTCTAGATCACTGAATTAGTCAACCATTCACCAATAATGAGCTGTAATCTCATAATAAGCCATTCTGAGGTTCCACATCATTGAATCGGTCAACCATTCATTGATAATGAGCTACAATCTCATAGCAAGTCATTCTAAGGTTCCACATAGTCAAATCGATCAACCGTTCATTGATAATGAGCTACAATCTCATAACAAGTCATTCTAAGGTTCCACATTACCGAATCGGTCAACTATTCACTGATAATAAGCTGTAATCTCATAACAAGCTAATCTAAGTTTCTGGATCATCGAATCGGTCAACCGTTCATTGATAATGAGTTGTAATCTCATAATAAGCCATTCTGAGGTTCCACATTGCTGAATCAGTCAATGTTCATTGATAATGAGCTACAATCTCATAACAAGTCATTCTGAGGTTCCACATCATTGAATCGGTCAACAATTCATTAAAAATGAGCTACAATCTCATAACAAGTCATTCTGATATTCCACATCATCAAATCGGTCAACCGTTCACTGATAATGAGCTGTAATCTCATAACAAGTCATTCTGAGGTTGTAGATGGCTGAATTAGTCAACCGTTCACTGATAATGAGTTGTAATCTCATAATAACCCATTTTAGGGTTCCACATCGCTGAATCAGTCAACCGTTCATTGATAATGAGCTACAATCTCATAACAAGTCTTTCTGAGGTTCCACATTGCCGAATCGGTCAACCATCATTGATAATGAGCTACAATCTCATAACAAGTCATTCTAAGGTTCCACATCGACGAATCGGTCAACTGTTCACTGATAATAAGCTGTAATCTCATAACAAGCCATTATGAGGATCTAGATCACCAAATCAGTCAACTGCTCACTGATAGTAAGCTATAATCTCATAACAAGCTGTTCTGAGGTTCCACATGACTGAATCAGTCAATCATTCATTGATAATAAGCTATAATCTCATAACAAGTCATTTTGAGGTTCCACATCACCGAATTAGTCAATCGTTCATTGATAATGAGCTACAATCTCATAACAAGTCATTCTAAGGTTCCACATCACTGAATCGGTCAACTATTTGCTGATAATGAGCTGTAATCTCATAACAAGCCATTCTTAGGTTCTAGATTACCAAATCGGTCAACCATTCACTCATAATGAGCTGTAATATCATAAAAAGCCATTCTGAGGTTTCACATCGCCAAATGGGTCAACTATTCATTGATAATGAGCTATAATCTCATAACAAGTCATTCTAAGGTTCCACATCGCTGAATTAGTCAACGGTTCATTGATAATGAGCTATAATCTCATAACAAGTCATTCTGAGGTTCCACATCACTGAATCGGTCAACTATTTGCTAATAATGAGTTGTAATCTCATAACAAGCTGTTCTAAGGTTCTAAATCACCGTATTGGTCAACCTTTCACTGATAATAAGCTATAATCTCATAACAAGTTGTTCTGAGGTTCCACATCATTGAATCGATCAATCATTCATTGATAATGAGCTATAATCTTATAACAAGTCATTCTAAGGTTCCACATCACTGAACTGGTCAACTATTCACTGATAATGAGGTGTAATCTCATAACAAGCCATTTTGAGGTTCTAGATCACCGAATCGGTCTACCATTCACTGATAATGAGCTGTAATCTAATAACAAGCCATTCTGAGGTTCAACACCACTGAATCAGTCAACTGTTTGCTGATAATGAGCTATAATCTCATAACAAGCCATTCTGAGGTTCTAGATCGTTGAATCGGTCAACAGTTCATTGAGAATGAGTTGTTATCTCATAACAAGCCATTCTGAGGTTCCACATTGTGAAATTGGTCAATCGTTCATTGACAATGAGCTACAATCTCATAACATGTTGTTCTGAGGTTCAACATCACCGAATCGGTCAACCATTCACTGATAATGAGTTGTAATCTCATAACAAGCCATTCTAAGGTTCTAGATCACTTAATCGATCAACCGTTCACTGATAATGAGCTGTAATCTCATAACAAGCTATTCTAAGGATACACATCACTGAATTAGCCAACCGTTCACTGATAATGAGATGTAATCTCATAACAAGTCATTCTGAGGTTCTAGATCGCTAAATCGATCAATCCTTCATTGATAATGAGCTTTAATCATATAATAAACTATTATGAGGTTCCACATCGCTGAATCGGTCAACTGTTCATTGATAAAGAGCTATAATCTCATAAAAAGTCATTTTGAGGTTCCACATCACCGATTCGGTTAACCATTCATTGATAATGAGCTACAATCTCATAACAAGTCATTCTGAGGTTCCACATAGCCGAATAAGTCAACCGTTCACTAATAATGAGTTGTAATCTCATAACAAGCCATTGTGAGGTTCTAGATAACTGAATCAGTCAAGCATTCAATGATAATGAGCTATAATCTCATAACAAGCCATTCTAACATTCCACATCACCAAATTAGTCAACCATTCATTGATAATAAGCTACAATCTCATAACAAGTCATTCTGAGGTTCCACATCACTGAATCAGTCAACCGTTCCTTGATAATGAGCTACAATCTCATAACAAGTCATTCTAAGGTTCCACATTGCTGAATCAGTCAACTATTTACTGATAATGAGCTAAAATCTCATAACAAGCCATTATGAGGTTCTATATCACAGAATCGGTCAACCATTCATTGATAATGAGCTGTAATCTCATAACAAGCCATTCTGAGGTTCCACATCACTGAATCGGTCAATTGTTCATCGATAATGAGCTATAATCTCATAACAAGTTGTTTTGAGGTTCCACATCATAGAATCAGTCAACCGTTCACTGATAATGAGTTGTAATCTCATAACAACCTGTTCTGAGGTTCTAGATTGCCGAATCGGTCAACTATTCACTGATAATGAGCTGTAATCTCATAACAAGCTGTTCTAAGGTTTCACATCACCGAATCGGTCAACCATTCACTGATAATGAGTTGTAATCTCATAAGAAGCCATTCTGAGGTTTTAGATAGCAGAATCGATCAACCATTCATTGATAATGAGCTGTAATCTCATAACAAGCCATTCTGAGATTCTACATCACTGAATCGGTCAACCGTTCATTGATAATGAGCTATAGTCTCATAACAAGTTGTTCTAAGGTTCCACATCGCTAAATCGATCAACCGTTCGCTGATAATGAGTTGTAATCTCATAACCAATTATGAGTTTCTAGATCGTTGAATCTTTCAGCCATTTGTTGATAATGAGTTGTAATGTCATAACAAGCTATTCTAACATTTGACATTGCTGAATTGGTCAACCATTCATTGATAATGAGTTGTAATCTCATAACAAGCCATTCTGAGGTTATAGATCATTGAATCGGTCAACCATTCATTGATAATGAGTTGTAATCTCATCACAAGCTATTCTGAGGTTCCACATTGCCAAATCAGTCAACTGTTAATTGATAATGAGCTACAATCTCATAACAAGTAATTCTAAGGTTCTACATTGCTGAATCGGTCAACTATTCATTAATAATGAGCTACAATTTCATAACAAGTCATTCTAAGGTTCCACATCGCTAAATCGGTCAACCATTCACTGATAATGAGTTGTAGTCTCATAACAAGCCATTCTAAGGTTCTAGATTGCCAAATCAGTCAATCATTCAATGATAATGAGCTGTAATCTCATAACAAGCCATTCTGAGGTTCCACATCACCGAATCGGTCAACCGTTCATTGATAACAAGCTATAATCTCATACCAAGTCATTCTGGGGTTCCACATCACCAAATCGGTCAAGCGTTCATTGATAATGAACTATAATCTCATAATATGTCATTCTAAGGTTCTACATCGCCGAATTGGTCAACTATTCACTGATAATGAGCTATAATATCATAACAAGCCATTTTGAGGTTCTAGATTGCCAAATCGGTTAACTGTTCACTGATAATGAGTAGTAATCTCATAACAAGCTATTTTGAGGTTCCACATCACCGAATCGGTCAACCATTCATTGATAATAAGCTACAATCTTGTAACAAGTCATTCTAAGGTTCCACATCACCAAATCGGTCAACTATTCATTGATAATGAGCTATAATCTCATAACAAGTCATTCTGAGGTTCTAGATTGCCGAATCGGTCAACTCTTCATTGATAATGAGCTACAATCTCATAACAAGTCATTCTGAGGATCTACATCGCCGAATCAGTCAACTGTTCACTGATAATGAGTTGTAATCTCATAACAAGCCATTCTGAGGTTCTAGATCGCCGAATCGGTTAACCGTTTGCTGATAATGAGTTGTAATCTCATAACAAGCTATTCTGAGGTTCCACATCACCGAATCAGTCAACCATTCACTGATAATGAGCTGTAATCTCATAACAAGTTGTTCTGAGGTTCTAGATCACTGAATCAGTGAACCATTCATTGATAATGAGCTATAATCTCATAACAAGCCATTCTGAGGTTCTAGATCGCCAAATTGGTCAACCCTTCACTGATAGTGAGTTGTAATCTCATAACAAGCCCTTCTGAGGTTCTAGATCACCGAATCGGTCAACCGTTCTTTGATAAAAAGCTACAATCTCATAACAAGTTGTTCTAAGGTTCCACATCACCAAATCGGTCAACCATTCTTTGATAAAGAGCTACAATCTCATAACAAGTCATTTTGAGGTTTCAAATCACTAAATCGGTCAATAATTCATTAATAATGAGCTATAATCTTATAACAAGTTGGCTTAGGTTCCACATTGCTGAATCGGTCAACTATTCACTGATAATGAGTTGTAATCTCATAACAAGCCATTCTGAGGTTCTAGATCACTGAATTGGTCAACCGCTCACTGATAATGAGCTGTAATCTCATAACAAGCTGTTTTGATGTTCTACATCACCGAATCAGTCAACCGTTCATTGATAAAGAGCTACAATCTCATAACAAGTCATTTTAAGGTTCCACATCACCAAATCGGTCAACTATTCATTGATAATGAGCTACAATCTCATAACAAGTTGTTCTGAGGTTCCACATCACCGAATTGGTCAATTGTTCACTGATAATGAGTTGTAATCTCATAACAAGCTATTCTAAGGTTTTAGATCGCTAAATAGGTCAACCAATCACCGATAATGAGTTGTAATCTCATAACAAGCCATTCTAAGGTTTGACATCACTGAATCGGTCAACTGTTCATTGATAATGAGCTATAATCTCATAACAAGTCATTCTAAGGTTCCACATCACCAAATCGGTCAATTGTTCACTGATAATGAGCCGTAATCTCATAAAAAGCCATTCTGAGGTTCTAGATCACTGAATCGGTCAACCGTTCACTGATAATGAGGTGTAATCTCATAACAAGATGATCTGAGCTTCCACATCGCTGAATCGGTCAACTGTTCACTGATAATGAGCTGTAATCTCATAACAAGTGATTTTGAGGTTTTAGATCACCGAATCGGTCAACTGTTCATTGATAATGAGCTGTAATCTCTTAACAAGCTATTATAAGGTTCCACATCACTGAATCGGTCAACCATTCATTGATAATGAGCTACAATCTCATAACAAGTGGTTCTAAGGTTCCACATCATTGAATCGGTCAATCATTCACTGATAATGAGCTATAATCTCATAATAAGCTATTCTGAGGTTCTAGATCACTGAATTGGTCAACCATTCACTGATAATGAGCTGTAATCTCATAAAAAGCCGTTCTAAGGTTCCACATCACCAAATCAGTCAACCATTCTTTGATAATGACTTACAATCTCATAACAAGTCATTCTGAGGTTCCACATCACTTAATCAGTCAACCGTTCATTGATAATGAGCTACAATCTCATAACAAGTCATTCTGAGGTTCCACATCACCGAATCGGTCAACCATTCACTGATAAAGACCTGTAATCTCATAATAAGTCATTCTGAAGTTCTAGATCGCTGAATCGGTCAACTATTCACTGATAATGAGCTGTAATCTCATAAGAAGTCATTCTGAGGTTCCACATCATCGAATCAGTCAACTGTTCATTGATAATGAGCTAAAATATCATAAAAAGTCATTCTAAGGTTCCACATCACCGAATCGGTCAACCGTTCACTGATAATGAGCTGTAATCTTATCACAAGTCATTCTGAGGTTCTAGATCGCTGAATTAGTCAACCATTCATTGATAATGAGCTATAATCTCATAACAAGTTGGTCTGAGGTTCCACATCACTGAATCGGTCAACTGCTCACTGATAATGAGTTGTAATCTCATAACAAGCTATTTTGAGGTTCTAGATCATCGAATGAGTCAACTGTTCACTGATTATGAGCTATAATTTCATAACAAGCCATTCTGAGGTTCCACATCACCAAATTGGTCAACCATTTGTTGATAATGAGCTATAGTCTCATAACAAGCCATTCTAAGGTTCTAGATCGCTGAATCAATCAACCGTTCATTGATAATGAGCTGTAATCTCATAACAAGCCATTCTGAGGTTCCACATCACCAAATCGGTCAAATGTTCATTGATAATGAGCTACAATCCCATAACAAGTCATTCTGAGGTTCCACATCACCGAATCAGTCAACCATTCGCTGATAATGAGCTGTAATCTCATAACAAGCTGTTCTAAGGTTCTAGATTGCCGAATCGGTCAACCATTCACTGATAATGAGCTGTAATCTCATTACAAGCCATTTTGAGGTTCTACATTGCTGAATCGGTCAACCGTTTACTGATAATGAGTTGTAATCTCATAACAAGCCATTCTAAGGTTCTAGATCACTGAATCGGTCAACAGTTCACTGCTAATAAGCTATTCTGAGGTTCCACATCACCGAAGTGGTCAACTGTTCATTGATAAAGAGCTATAATCTCATAAAAATTCATTCTGAGGTTTCACATCATTGATTTGGTCACCCATTCATTGATAATGAGCTACAATCTTATAACAAGTCATTCTGAGTTTCCACATAGCCGAATCAGTCAACCGTTTGTTGATAATGAGCTGTAATCTCATAACAAGCTATTCTAAGGTTCTAGATCCCTGAATCGGTCAACTATTCATTAACAATGAGCTGTAATCTCATAATAGGTCATTCTGAGGTACCACATCATTGCATTGGTCAACTATTCGCTGATAATGAGCTGTAATCTCATAACAAGCCATTCTGAAGTTCTAGATCACCCAATTAGTCAACCGTTCACTGATAATGTGCTATAATCTCATAACAAGCCATTATGAGGTTCCACATCGCCGAATCGGTCAACCGTTCATTGATAATGAGTCAAAATCTAATAAAAAGTCATTCTAAGGTTCCACATCGCCTAATCAGTCAACCATTCACTGATAATGAGCTATAATCTCATAACAAGCCATTCTGAGGTTCTAGATCGCCAAATCGGTCAACCGTTCACTGATAATGAGCTGTAATCTCATAAAAAACTATTCTGAGGTTCCACATTGCTGAATTGGTCAACCATTCACTGATAATGAGCTATAATCTCATAACAAGCCATTTTGAGGTTCTAGATCGCCGAATCGGTCAACCGTTCATTGATAATGAGCTGTAATCTTATAACAAGCCATTCTAAGGTTCCACATCGCCAAATCGGTCAACTGTTCATTGACAATGAGCTACAATCTCATAACAAGTCATTCTGAGGTTCCACATCGCTGAATCAGTCAATCGTTCATTGATAATGAGCTACAATCTCATAAAAAATCATTCTAAGGTTCCACATCACCAAATCGGTCAACCGTTTATTGATAATGAGCTATAATCTCATAACAAGCCATTCTGAGGTTCTATATCGCCGAATCGGTCAACCGTTTATTGATAATGAGCTGTAATCTCATAACAAGCCATTCTGAGTTTCCACATCATTGAATCGGTCAACCGTTCATTGATAATGAACTACAATCTCATAACAAGTTGTTCTAAGGTTTCACATCGCCAAATCGGTCAACCGTTCCCTGATAATGAGCTGTAATCTCATCACAAGCTATTCTGAGGTTCTAGACCGCCAAATCGGTCAACTATTTATTGATGATGGGCTATAATTTCATAACAAGCAATTCTGAGGTTCCACATCACCAAATCGGTCAACCATTCATTGATAATGAGCTATAATCTCATTACAAGCTATTCTAAGGTTCTAGATCGCCGAATCAGTCAACTGTTCATTGATAATGTGCTGTAATATTATAATAAGTCATTCTAAGGTTCTAGATCACTGAATCGGTCAACCATTCACTGATAATGAGCTGTAATCTCATAACAAGTTGTTTTGAGGTTCCACAACACTGAATCGGTCAACCGTTCATTGACTAAGAGATACAATCTCATAACAAGTCATTTTGAGGTTCTACATCACTGAATCGGTCAACCGTTCATTGATAATGAGCTACAATCTCATAACAAGTTGTTTGAGGTTCCACATCGCCGAATCGGTCAACTGTTCACTGATAATGAGCTGTAATCTCACAACAAGCCATTCTGAAGTTCTAAATAACTGAATCAGTCAACTGTTCATTGATAATGTGATGTAATCTCATAACAACCCATTCTAAGGTTCCACATCACCAAATCGGTCAACCATTCATTGATAATGAGCTACAATCTCATAACAAGTTGTTTTAAGGTTTCACATCACCAAATCGATCAACCATTCCCTTATAATGAGTTGTAATCTCATAACAAGCTTTTCTGAGGTTCCACATCGCTAAATTAGTCAACCGTTGGTTGATAATAAGCTGTAATCTCATAATAAGCCATTCTAAGGTTTTAGATCACCGAATCGGTCAACTGTTCACTGATAATGAGTTGTAATCTCATAACAAGCCGTTCTGAGGCTGCTCATCGCTGAATCGGTCAACAGTTTGTTGATAATGAGTTGTAATCTCATAACAAGCCATTCTGAGGTTCTAGATTTCCGAATTGGTCAATCATTCATTGATAATAAGTTTTAATCTCATAACAAGTCATTCTAAGGTTCCACATCGCCAAATCGGTCAACCATTCATTGATAATGAGCTACAATCTCATAACAACTCATTCTAAGGTTCCATATCGCCGAATCGGTCAATCGTTCACTGATAATGAGTTGCAATCTCCTAACAAGCCATTCTGAGGTTCTAGATCTTGAATTGGTCAACTGTTCACTGATAATGAGCTGTAATCTCATAACAAGCTTATCTGAGGTTCCACATCGCTGAATCGGTCAATCATTCACTAATAATAAGCTATAATCTCATAATAAGCCATTCTGAGGTTCTAGATTGTCAAATTGGTCAACCATATATAGATAATGAACTAAAATCTCATGACGAGTCATTCTGAGGTTTCATATCACCAAATCGGTCAACCATTTGCTGATAACGAGCTGTAATCTCATAATAAGTCATTCTGAGGTTCTAGATCACCGAATCGGTCAACCATTCACTAATAATGAGCTGTAATCTTATAACAAGCTGTTCTCAGGTTCCACATCACCAAATCAGTCAACTGTTCATTTATAATGAGCTACAATCTCATAACAAGTGATTCTGAGGTTCCACATTGCCGAATCGATCAACCATTCATTGATAATGAGCTACAATCTCATAACAAGTCATTCTGAGGTTCCACATCACTGAATCGGTCAACCATTCACTGATAATGAGTTGTAATCTCATAATAACCCATTCTGAGGTTCTAGATCACCAAATCAATCAACCATTCACTGATAATGAGCTGTAATCTAATAACAAGTTGTTCTAAGGTTTCACATCACTGAATCAGTCAACTATTCATTGATAATGAGATAGAATCTCATAACAAGTCATTCTAAGGTTCTACATCACCGAATCGGTCAACCGTTTGCTGATAATGAGCTATCATATCATAACAAGCCATTCTATAGTTCTAGATCACTAAATTAGTCAACCGTTCATTGATAATGAGCTATAATCTCATAACAATTTATTCTAAGGTTCCACATCACCAAATCGGTCAACCGTTCACTAATAATGAGTTGTAATCTCATAACAAGCCATTTTGAGGTTCTAGATCATCAAATCAGTCAACCGTTCATTGATAATGAGATGTAATCTCATAACAAGCTATTCTGAGGTTCCACATCACCGAATCAGTCAACCGTTTGCTGATAATGAGCTGTAATCTCATAATAAGCCATTCTGAGGTTCTAGATCGCTGAATCGGTCAACTATTCACTAATAATGAGCTATAATCTTTTAACAAGTCATTCTAAGCTTCCACATCGTCGAATCGGTCAACCATTTCCTAATAATGAGTTGTAATCTTATAACAAGCTGTTCTGAGGTTCTAGATCACCGAATCAGTCAACCGTTCACTGATAATGAGATGTAATCTCATAATAAGTTGTTCTGAGGTTCTAGATCACCGAATCAGTCAACCGTTCACTGATAATAAGATGTAATCTCATAAATTCTGAGGTTCCACATCATCGAATCGGTCAACCATTCATTGATAATGAGCTACAATGTTATAACAAGTCATTCTAAGGTTTCACATCACTGAATCGGTCAACTGTTCACTAATAATGAGTTGCAATCTCATAACAAGCTATTCTGAGGTTCTAGATCATCAAATCCGTCAACCATTTACTGATAATGAGCTGTAATCTCATAACAAGCCGTTCTGAGGTTCCACATCACTGAATCGGTCAACCGTTCAATGATAATAAGCTACCATCTCATAACAAGTCAGTCTGAGGTTCCATATCGCTAAATAGGTCAACTGTTCATTGATAATGAGCTGTAATCTCATAATAAATCATTCTGAGGTTCCACATCACTGAATCGGTCAATCATTGGCTCATAATATGTTGTAATCTCATAATAATCCATTTTGAAGTTCTAGATCACCGAATCGGTCAACCGTTCACTGATAATGAGCTTTAATCTCATAACAAGCCATTATGAGGTTCCACATCACCGAATCGGTCAACCATTCATTGATAATGAGCTAAAATCTCATAACAAGTCATTTTAAGGTTCCACATTGCCGAATTAGTCAACCCTTCACTGATAATGAGCTATAATCTCATAACAAGCCATTCTGAGGTTCTAGATCGATGAATCGGTCAATCATTCACTGATAATAAGCTATAATCTCATAACAAGCTATTTTGAGGTTCCACGTCGCTGAATCGGTCAACCATTCGCTGATAATGAGCTATAATCTCATAACAAACTGTTCTGAGGTTCCACATCACCGAATCGGTCAACTGTTCATTGATAATGAGCTACAATCTCATAACAAGTTATTCTAAGGTTCAACATCGCCGAATCGGTCAACTGTTCGCTGATAAAGAGTTGTAATCTCATAACAAGCCATTCTGAGGTTCTAGATCACTGAATCGGTCAACCGTTCACTGATAATGAGCTTTAATCTCATAACAAGCCATTCTGAGGTTCTACATCACCGAATCGGTCTATCATTTGCTAATAATGAGCTGTAATCTCATAATAAGCCATTCTGAGGTTCTAGATCATCGAATCAGTCAACCGTTCACTGATAATGAGCTTTAATCTCATAACAAGTTGTTATGAGGTTCCACATCACTGAATCAATCAACTGTTTACTGATAATGAGCTATAATCTCATAACAAGCCATTCTAAGGTTCTAGATCATCGAATCAGTCAATCATTCATTAATCATGAGTTGTAATCTCATAATAAGCCATTTTGAGGTTCCACATCACCGAATCAGCCAACCATTAATTGATAATGAGCTACAATCTCATAACAAGTCATTCTAAGGTTACACATTGCCAAATCAGTCAACTGTTTGCTGATAATGAGTTCCAATCTCATAACAAGCTATTTTGAGGTTCTAGATCACCGAATCAGTCAACCATTTGCTGATAATGAGCTGTAATATCATAACAAGCTATTCTAAGTTTCTACATCACTGAATTGGTCAACCGTTCACTGATAATGAGTTGTAATCTCATAATAAGCTATTCTGAGGTTCTAGATCGCTAAATCGGTCAACTGTTCATTGATAATGAGCTACAATCTCATAACAAGTCATTCTAAGGTTCCACATCACCGAATCAGTCAACCATTCATTGATAATGAGCTACAATCTCATAACAAGTCATTCTAGGGTTCCACATCACTGAATCAGTCAATCGTTCATTGATAATGAGCTACAATCTCATAACAAGTCATTCTGAGGTTCCACATCATTGAATTGGTCAACTATTCATTGATAATGAGCTACAATCTCATAACAAGTCATTCTAAGGTTCCACATCACTGACTCGGTCAACCGTTCGCTGATAATGAGCTGTAATCTCATAACAAGCTATTTTGAGGTTCTAAATCGCCGAATCGGTCAACCATTCACTGATAATGAGCTGTAAGCTCATAACAAGCCATTCTGAGGTTCTAGATCACTGAATTAGTCAACCATTCATTGATAATGAGATGTAATCTCATAACAAACCATTTCAAGGTTCCACATTGCCGAATTGGTCAACCGTTCATTGTTAATGAGTTATAATCTCATAACAAGTTGTTCTGAGGTTCCACATCACCGAGTCGCTCAACCATTTGCTGATAATAAGTTGTAATCTCATAACAAGTTGTTCTGAGGTTCTAGAACACCGAATCAGTCAACCATTCACTGATAATGAGCTGTAATCTCATAATAAGCTATTCTGAGGTTCCACACTGTCGAATCGGTGAACCGTTCACTAATAATGAGCTGTAATCTCATAATAAGTTGTTTTGAGGTTCTAGATCACCGAATAGGTCAACCATTCACTGATAATGAGCTGTAGTCTCATGACTGTTATTCTGAGGTTCCACATCACCGAATCGGTCAACTGTTCATTGATAATATGCTACAATATCATAACAAGTCATTCTGAGGTTCCACATTGCCGAATCGATCAATCGTTCACTGATAATGACCTGTAATCTCATAACAAGCCATTCTAAGGTTCTAGATCACCGAATCGGTCAACCATTCACTGATAATGAGTTTTAATCTCATCACAAGCCATTCTGAGGTTCCACATCTTCAACCGTTCATTGATAATGAGCTACAATCTCATAACAAGTCATTCTGAGGTTCCACATTATCGAATCGGTTAACCGTTCATTGATAATGAGCTACAATCTTATAACAAGTGATTCTGAGTTTCCACATCACTGAATCGGTCAACCGTTCACTGATAATGAGCTGTAATCTCATCACAAGCCATTCTGAGGTTCTAGATCACTGAATCTGTCAACCATTTATTGATAATGAGCTATAATCTCATAACAAGCTATTCTGAGGTTCCACATCGCCAAATCAGTCAACCATTCATTGATAATGAGCTAAAATCTCATAATAGGTCATTCTAACATTGCACATCACTGAATTGGTCAACCATTCACTGATAATGAGCTATAATCTCATAACAAGCCATTTTGAGGGTCTAGATCACTGAATCAGTCAACTGTTCACTGATAATTAGCTGTAATGTCATAACAAGCCATTTTGACATTCCAAATTGCCAAATTGGTCAAGCATTCATTGATAATGAGCTACAATCTCATAACAAGTCATTCTAAGATTCCACATCGCGAAATCAGTCAACCGTTCACTGATAATTAGCTATAATCTCATAACAAGCCATTCTGAGGTTATAGATCATTGAATCAGTCAACTGTGCACTGATAATGAGCTGTAATCTCATAACAAGCTATTCTGAGGTTCCACATCATCGAATCGGTCAACCGTTTGCTAATAATGAGCTATAATCTCATAACAAGCTATTCTGAGGTTCTAGATCACCGAATCGGTCAACTGTTCATTGATAATGAGCTGTAATCTGATAACAAGCCATTCTGAGGTTCCACATTGCCGAATCAGTCAACCGTTCATTGATAATGAGCTATAATCTCATAACAAGTCATTCTAAGGTTCTACATCACCGAATTGGTCAATCATTGATTAATAATGAGGTACAATCTCATAACAAGTCATTCTGAGGTTCCACATCACCAACTCGGTCAACCATTCACTGATAATGAGTTGTAATCTCATAATAAGCCATTTTAAGGTTCTAGATCGCCGAATCAGTCAATCGTTCACTAATAATGAGCTATAATCTCATAATAAGCTATTCTAAGGTTCCACATCACCGAATCAGTCAATCGTTCATTGATAATGAGCTACAATCTCACAACAAGTCATTCTGAGGTTCCACATCACCGAATCAGTCAACCATTCATTGATAATAAGCTACAATCTCATAAAAAGTCATTCTAAGGTTTAACATCACTAAATCGGTCAACCGTTTGCTAATAATAAGCTATAATCTCATAACAAGCTATTCTGAGGTTCTAGATAGCTGAGTCGGTCAACTATTTAGTGATAATGAGCTGTAATATCATAACAAGCTGTTCTGAGGTTCCACATTGCCAAATCAGTCAATCGTTCATTAATAATGAGCTATAATCTCATAACAAGTCTAATGTTCCACATCGCCGAATCGGTCAACCATTCACTGATAATGAGTTGTAATCTCATAACAAGCCATTCTGAGCTTTTAGATCGTTCAATCAGTCAACCATTTGCTGATACTGAGCTGTAATCTCATAACAAGCTATTCTGAGATTTCACATCACTGAATCGGTCAACCATTCACTGATAATGAGTTGTAATCTCATAACAAGCTATTATGAGGTTCTAGATTGCCGAATTAGTCAAACATTCATTGATAATGAACTGTAATCTCATAACAAGTTGTTCTGAGGTACCAAATCACCGAATTGGTCAATCATTCATTGATAATGAGCTACAATCTCATAACAAGTTGTTCTGAGGTTCCACATTGCTGAATCAGTGAACCGTTCGCTGATAATGAGTTGTAATCTCATAACAAGCTATTCTGAGGTTCTAGATCACTAAATTGGTCAATCATTTGCTGATAATGAGTTGTAATCTCATAACAAGCTGTTCTGAGGTTCCACATCACCAAATCGATCAACCGTTTTCTGATAATGAGTTGTAATCTCATAACAAGCCATTCTGAGGTTCTAGATCACTGAATCAGTCAACCGTTCATTGATAATGAGCTATAATCTCATAACAAGCCATTATGAGGTTTGACATAGCCGAATCAGTGAACCATTCATTGATAATGAGCTACAATCTCATAACAAGTCTTTCTGAGGTTCCACATCGCCAAATCGGTGAACCGTTCATTGATAATGAACAACAATCTCATAACAAGTTGTTCTGAGGTTCCACATCACCGAATTGGTTAACCGTTCACTGATAATGAGCTATAATCTCATAACAAGCCATTTTAAGGTTCTAGATTGTTGAATCGGTCAATCATTCACTGATAATGAGCTATATTCTCAAAATACGTCATTCTGAGGTTCCACATCACCGAATCAGTCAACCGCTCATTAATAATGAGCTACAATCTCATAAAAAGTCATTTTGAGGTTCCACATCACCGAATCGGTCAACCATTCATTGATAATGAGCTACAATCTCATAACAAGTTGTTTAAGGTTCCACATCACTGAATTGGTCAATCGTTCATTGATAATGAGCTGTAATCTCATAACAAGCCGTTCTAAGGTTCTAGATGACCAAATCGGTCAACCGTTCACTGATAATGAGTTGTAATGTCATAACAAGCTATTCTAAGGTTCCACATCACTGAATCAGTCAACCATTCATTGATAATGAGCTACAATCTCATAACGAGTCATTCTAATGTTCTACAATACTAAATCGGTCAAATGTTCATTGATAATGAGCTACAATCTCATAACAAGTTGTTCTATGGTTCCACATCGCTGAATCGGTCAACCATTCACTAATAATGAGTTGCAATCTCATAATGAGCTGTTCTAAGGTTCTAGATCACTAAATCGATCAACCATTTGCTGATAATGAGTTGTAGTCTCATAACAAGCTATTATGAGGTTCCACATCACTGAATCAGTCAACTGTTTGCTGATAATGAGCTATAATCTCATAACAAGCCATTCTAAGGTTCTAGATCACCGAATCGGTCAATCTTTCACTGATAATGAGCTGTAATCTCATAACAAACTATTTTGAGGTTCCACATCACTGAATCGGTCAACCATTTGCTGATAATGAGCTATAATCTCATAACAAGCCATTCTAAGGGTCTAGATCATCAAATCGGTCAATGGTTCACTGATAATGAGCTGTAATCTCATAACAACCCATTATGAGGTTCCACATCATCGAATTGGTCAACCATTCATTGATAATTAGCTATAATCTCATAACAAATCATTCTGAGGTTCCACATCGCCGAATCGGTCAATTGTTCACTGATAATGTGTTGCAATCTCATAACAAGCCGTTCTGAGGTTCTAGATCACCGATTCAATTAATCGTTCACTGATAATGAGTTGTAATCTCATAACAAGTTGTTCTAAGGTTCCACATCGCCATATCGGTCAACTGTTCACTGATAATGAGTTGTAATCTCATAACAAGCTATTCTAAGGTTCTAGATCACTGAATCAGTTAACCATTTATTTATAATGAGCTACAATCTCATAACAAGTCATTCTGAGGTTCAACATCGCTGAATTGGTCAACCATTCGCTGATAATGAGTTGCAATCTCATAATAAGTCATTCTGAGGTTCTAGATCGCCGAATCGGTTAACTGTTCACTGATAATGAGCTGTAATCTCATAACAAGCTATTCTGAAGTTCCACATTACCGAATCTGTCAACCATTCGCTAATAATGAGCTATAATATTGTAACAAGCCATTCTAAGATTCTAGATTTCTGAATTAGTCAACTATTTTTGAGGTTCCCTTCTCAGTCCTGGAAATACTAGGCAAGGTGTTGGCTGGCTCGATTCAGTACTCAACCCATAATAGATTCTAGTTTCAACTTGTCCTCCAAATAGATCTGATGGGTGGGGTGGCCACTTTCAACTCAAATGTACCTGTGGCTAGGGTAGGCTGTGACAAGCTTCCACATCGCCAAATCGGTCAACTATTCATTGATAATGAGATACAATCTCATAACAAGTCGTTCTGAAGTTCCACATCACCAAATTGGTCAACCATTCGCTAATAATGAGCTATAATCTCATATAAGGCTATTCTAAGGTTCTAGATTGTCAAATCGGTCAACCATTCACTGATAATGAGTTGTAACCTCATAACAAGCCATTCTGAGGTTCCACATCACCAACTTAGTCAACCATTCATTGATAATAAACTACAATCTCATAACAAGTCATTCTCAGGTTCCATATCGCCGAATCAGTCAACCATTCATTGATAATGAGCTACAATCTCATAACAAGTTGTTCTAAGGTTCTATATCGCTGAATCGGTCAACCCTTCGCTGATAATGAGTTGTAATCTCATAACAAGCTATTCTAAGGTTTTAGATTGCCGACTCGGTCAATTGTTCACTGATAATGAGCTGTAATCTTATAACAAGCCATTCTGAGGTTCCACATCATCGAATCAGTCAACTGTTCATTGATAATGAGCTACAATATCATAACAAGTCATTCTAAGGTTTCACATCATCGAATCGGTCAACTCTTCATTGATAATGAGCTGTAATCTCATAACAAGCCATTCTGAGGTTCTAGATCGCCGAATCGGTCAACTATTCATTGATAATGAGCTATAATTTCATAACAAGCCATTCTAAGGTACCACATTGTCGAATCGGTCAACCATTTATTGATAATGAGCTACAATCTCATAACAAGTTTTTTTGAGGTTCCATATCGTTGAATCAGTCAACCATTCCCTGATAATGAGTTTTAATCTTATAACAAGCAGTTCTAAGGTCCTAGATCACCTAATCAGTTAACCGTTCATTGATAATGAGCTATAATCTCATAACAAGTCATTATGAGGTTCCACATCGCCGAATCAGTCAACCATTCACTGATAATGAGTTGTAATCTCAAAACAAGCCATTCTGAGGTTCCACATCACCGAATTGGTCAACCATTCATTGATAATGAGCTAAAATCTCATAAAAGTCATTCTGAGGTTCCACATCACCAAATCAGTCAACTGTTTACTGATAATGAGCTATAATCTTATAACAAACCATTTTGAGGTTCTAGATCACCAAATCGGTCTACCGTTCACTAATAATGAGTTGTAATCTCATAACAAGCCCTTCTGAGGTTCCACATCACTGAATCAATCAATCGTTCATTGATAATGAGTTATAATCTCATAACAAGTCATTCTGAGGTTCCACATCATCGAATCGGTCAACCGTTCATTGATAATGAGCTATAATTTTATAACAAGTCATTCTAAGGTTCCACATCACCGAATTGGTCAACTATTCGCTAATAATGAGCTGTAACCTCATAAAAGCCATTCTAAGGTTCTAGATCACCAAATCGGTCAACCGTTCAATGATGATGAGTTGTAATCTTATAACAAGCTATTCTGAGGTTCCACATTGCCAAATCAGTCAACCGTTCACTGATAATAAGCTATAATCTAATAACAAGCCATTCTAAGGTTCTAGATCATTGAATCAGTCAATCATTCATTGATAATAAGCTATAATCTCATAACAAGCCATTCTGAGGTTCCACATCACCGAATCAGTCAACTGTTTATTGATAATGAGCTACAATTTCAAAAAAAATTGTTCTAAGGTTTCACATCACCAAATCAGTCAACTGTTTATTGATAATGAGTTGTAATCTCATAACAAGCCGTTCTGACATTTTAGATCGCCAAATCGGTCAACCGTTTGCTAATAATGAGCTATAATCTCATAACAAGCTATTGTGAGGTTCTAGATCACCGAATCGGTCAACCATTCACTGATAATGAGCTATAATCTCATAACAAGCTGTTCTGAGGTTTCACATCGCTGAGTTTGTCAACCGTTCATTGATAATGAGCTGTAATCTCATAACAAGCCATTCTGAGGTTCTAGATCACTGAATTGGTCAACTATTCATTAATAATGAGCTGTAATATGATAACAAGCCGTTCTGAGGTTCAAAATTGCTGAATTAATCAACTATTCATTAATAATGAGCTACAATCTCATAACAAGTCATTCTGAGATTCCACATCGCTGAATCGGTCAACCATTCATTGATAATGAGCTACAATCTCATAACAAGTCATTCTGAGGTTCCACATCACTGAATCGGTCAATCATTCACTAATAATGAGCTATAATATGATAACAAACTGTTCTAAGGTTCTAGATCGCTGAATCGGTCAACCATTCACTGATAATGAGCTGTAATCTCATAATAAGCCATTCTGAATTTCCACATCACCGAATCGGTCAACCGTTCATTGATAATAAGCTATAATCTCATAACAAGTCATTTTGAGGTTCCACATCACTGAATTGGTCAACCATTCATTGATAATGAGCTACAATATCATAACAAGTCATTCTGAGGTTCCACATCTCCAAATTGGTCAACCGTTCATTGATAATGAGCTGTAATCTCATAACAAGCCATTCTAAGGTTCTAGATCACCGAATGGGTCAATTATTCACTGATAATGAGCTGTAATCTCATAACAAGCCATTCTAAGGTTCCACATCACCAAATCAGTCAACTATTCATTGATAATGAGCTACAAACTCTCATAACAAGTCATTGTAAGGTTCCACATTAGCAAATCAGTTAACCATTCACTGATAATGAGCTATAATCTCATAGCAAGCCATTCTAAGGTTCTAGATCAGCAAATCAGTCAACCATTCACTGATAATGAGCTGTAATTTCATAACAAGTTGTTTTGAGGTTCCACATTGCTGAATCGGTCAACCACTCTCTGATAATAAGCTGTAATCTCATAACAAGCTATTTCAAGGTTCCACATCACCGAATCGGTCAACCGTTCATTGATAATGAGCTACAATCTCATAAACAGTCATTCTGAGGTTCCACATTGCGAAATCAGTCAATCATTCACTGATAATGAGTTGCAATCTCATAAAAAGTCATTCTGAGGTTCTAGATCACTGAATTGATTCACTGTTCATTGATAATGAACTGTAATCTCATAACAAGCTATTCTGATGTTCTCCATCATTGAATCGATCAACCGTTAACTAATAATGAGCTGTAATCTCATAACAAGTCACTCTAAGGTTCTTGATCACTGAATCAGTCAACCATTCATTGATAATGAGCTATAATCTCATAACAAGCTGTTCTGAGCTTCCACATCATCGAATCAGTCAATCATTTATTGATAATGAGCTACAATCTCATAACAAGCCATTTTGATGTTCCACATCGCTAAATCAGTCAACTATTCATTGATAATGAGCTACAATTTCATAACAAGTCATTCTAAGTTTTGACATCACCGAATCGGTCAACCGTTCTCTGATAATGAGTTGTAATCTCATAACAATCTATTCTAAGGTTCTAGATTGCCGAATCGGTCAACCATTCACTAATAATGAGCTGTAATCTCATAACAAGCCATTTTGAGGTTCCACATCGCTAAATCTATCAACCATTCATTGATAATGCACTACAATCTCATAACAAGTCATTCTGAGGTTCCACATTGCCGAATCGGTCAACCGTTCATTGATAATAAGATACAATCTCATAACAAGTCATTCTGAGGTTCCACATCACTGAATTGGTCAACCGTTTGCTGATAATGAGCTGTAATCTCATAACAAGCCATTCTGAGGTTCTAGATCACCGAATTGATCAACTATTCACTGATAATGAGTTATAATCTCATAACAAGCCATTCTGAGGTTCCACATCGCTGAATCGGTCAACCATTCATTGATAATGAGCTACAATCTCATAACAAGTCATTCTAAGGTTCCACATCACCAAATCTGTCAACCGTTCACTGATAATGAGCTATAATATTATTAAAAGCCATTATAAGTTTTTAGATCGCTAAATCGGTCAATCGTTCACTGATAATGAGCTGTAATCTCATAACAAGCTATTTTTAGGTTCCACATCACCGAATCGGTTAACCATTTGCTGATAATGAGTTGTAATCTCATAACAAGTCATTCTGAGGTTTTAGATTGCTGAATTAGTCAACCGTTCATTGATAATGAGCTATAATCTCATAACAATCCATTCTGAGGTTCCACATCACCGAATCGATCAACCGTTCATTGATAATGAGCTACAATCACATAATAAGTTGTTCTAAGGTTCCACATTGCTGAATCAGTCAACCATTCACTGATAATAAGTTATAATCTCATAACAAGCCATTCTAAGGTTCTAGATCACCGAATAGATCAACTATTCACTGATAATGTGCTGTAATCTCATAACAAGCTGTTCTGAGGATTCACATCACCAAATCGGTCAACTGTTCATTGATAATGTGCTACAATCTCATAACAAGTCATTCTAAGGTTCCACATCACCGAATCTGTCAACCATTCACTGATAATGAGCTATAATATCATAAAAAGCCATTATGAGTTTCTAGATTGCTGAATCGGTCAATCATTCACTGATAATGAGCTATAATCTCATAACAAGCTATTTTGAGGTTCCACATCATCGAATCGGTTAACCATTTGTTGATAATGAGTTGTAATCTCATAACAAGTCATTCAGAGGTTTTAGATCGCTGAATTAGTCAACCGTTCATTGATAATGAGCTGTAATCTCATACAGAGCCATTCTAAGGTTCCACATCACCGAATCGATCAACCGTTCATTGATAATGAGCTACAATCACATAATAAGTTGTTCTGAGGTTCTACATCACCGAATCGGTCAACCGTTCACTGATAATAAGTTATAATCTCATAACAAGCTGTTCTGAGGTTCTAGATCAGTAAATCGGTCAACCATTCACTAATAATGAGCTGTAATCTCATAATAAGCTATTCTAAGGTTCCACATCACCGAATTGGTCAACCGTTCACTGATAATAAGCTGTAATCTCACAACAAGCTATTCTGAGGTCCTAGATCACCAAATCGGTCAACCATTCATTGATAATGAGCTGTAATCTCATAACAAGTTTTTCTAAGGTTCCACATTGCCGAATCGGTCAACCATTCAGTAATAATGAGCTGTAATCTCATAACAAGCCATTTTAAGGTTCCACATCGCTAAATTTGTCAACCATTCATTGATAATAAGCTATAATCTCATAACAAGTCATTCTGAGGTTCCACATCACCGAATCGGTCAACTGTTTGCTGATAATGAGCTATAATCTCATAACAAGCTGTTCTAAGGCTCTAGATCCCTGAATCGGTCAACCGTTCACTAATAATGAGCTATAATCTCATAATAAGATGTTCTGAAGTTCCACATCACCGAATCGGTCAACCGTTAATTGATATTGAGGTACAATCTCATAAAAAGTCATTCTAAGGTTCCACATCGCTGAATCGGTCAACCATTCACTATTAATGAGCTGTAATCTCATAATAAGTCATTCTGAGGTTCTAGATCGCCAAATTGGTCAACCGTTCACTAATAATGAGCTGCAATCTCATAACAAACTATTCTGAGGTTCCACATCACTGAATTGGTAAACCTTTCACTGATAATGAGCTGTAATCTCATAACATGTCATTCTGAGGTTCTAGATTGCTGAATCGGTCAACCGTTCATTGACGATGAGCTAAAATATAATAACAAGCCATTTTGACGTTCCATATCTCCAAATCGGTCAACCGTTCATTGATAATGAGCTACAATCTCATAATAACTTTTTCTGAGGTTCCACATAGCTGAATCAGTCAACCGTTCACTGATAATGAGTTCTAATCTCATAACAACCCATTTTGAGGTTCTAAATTTTTGAATCGATCAACCATTCACTGATAATTAGGTGTAATCTCATAATAAGCTATTCTAAGGTTGTAGATTTCTAAATCGGTCAATCGTTCATTGATAATAAGTTATAATCTCATAACAAGTCATTCTGAGGTTCCACATCACAAAATTAGTCAACTGTTCATTGATAATGAGCTAAAATCTCATAACAAGTCATTCTGAGGTTGTACATCGCCGAATCGGTCAACTATTCATTGATAATGAGCTACAATCTCATAACAAGTCATTTTGAGTTTCCACATCGTCAAATCGGTCAATCGTTTACTGATAATGAGCTATAATCTCATAAAAAACCATTTTGAGGTTCTAGATCATCGAATCAGTCAACCATTCATTGATAATAAGCTGTAATCTCATAACAAGCCATTCTGAGGTTCCACATCACTGAATCAGTCAACTATTCATTGATAATGAGCTACAATCTCAGAACAAGTTATTCTAAGGTTCCACATCACTGAATCAGTCAACCATTCAATGATAATGAGCTACAATCACACAAGTCATTCTGAGGTTCCACATCGCCGAATCGATTAGCCGTTTGCTGATAATGAGCTATAATCTCATAACAAGCCGTTGTAAGGCTCTAGATCACCGAATCGATCAACCGTTCATTGATAATGAACTATAATCTCATAATAATCCATTCTGGGGTTCCACATTACTGAATCGATCAACCGTTCATTGATAATGAGCTACAATCTTATAACAAGTCATTCTGAGGTTCCACATTGCTGAATTAGTCAACCGTTCATTGATAATGAGCTACAACCTCATAACAGGTCATTCTGAGGTTCCACATTACCGACTCGGTTAACCATTCACTGATAATGAGATATAATCTCATAACAAGCTATTTTTAGGTACTAGATCGCCGAATCAGCCAACCATTTGCTGATAATGAGTTGCAATCTCATAACAAGCCGTTCTGAGGTTCCACATTGCCGAATCGGTCAACTGTTCATTAATAATGAGCTATAATCTCATAAAAAGTCATTCTAAGATTCCAAATCTTCAAATTAGTCAACCAATCGCTGATAATGAGCTGTAATCTCATAATAAGCCATTATGAGGTTCTAGATTGCCAAATCGGTGAACCATTCATTGATAATGAGCTGTAATCTCATAAGAAGATGTTCTGAGGTTCCAAATCACCGAATCAGTCAACCGTTCATCTATAATGAGCTAAAATCTCATAATAAGTTGTTCTGAGGTTCCACATCGTCGACTTGGTCAACTATTCACTAATAATGAGTTGTAATCTCATAACAAGCCGTTCTGAGGTTCTTGATCGCCGAATCAGTCAACTATTCACTGATAATGAGCTATAATCTCATAACAAGCTGCTCTAAGGTTCCACATCACCGAATCGGTCAACTGTTCACTGATAATAAGCTGTAATCTCATAACAAGACATTCTGAGGTTCTAGATCACCGAATCGGTCAACCATTCACTAATAATGAGCTATAATCTCATAACAAGTTGTTCTGAGGTTCCACATCACCAAATTTGTCAACCATTTGCTGATAATGAGTTGTAATCTCATAACAAGCCATTCTGAGATTCTAGATTGCCAAATCAGTCAACCATTCACTGATAATAAGCTATAATCTTATAACAAGCCGTTCTAAGGTTCCACATCTCTGAATCAGTCAATCGTTCATTTTGATGTTTCACATCACCGAATCGGTCAATCGTTCACTGATAATGAGTTACAATCTCATAACAAGCCATTCTGAGGTTCTAGATTGCCGAATCGGTCAACCGTTCATTAATAATGAGCTGTAATCTCATAACAAGCTATTTTAAGGTTCCACATCACCGAATCAGTCAACCATTCATTGATAATGAGCTACAATCTTGTAACAAGTCATTCTGAGGTTCCACAATGCCAAATTGGTCAACCGTTCATTGATAATGAGCTACAATCTTATAATAAATCATTCTAAGGTTTCACATCACTGACTCAGTCAAGCATTTGCTGATAATGAGCTATAATCTCATAACAAGCCATTCTGAGGTTCTAGATCACCGAATCGGTCAACCATTCATTGATAATGAGCTATAATCTCATAACAAGCCATTCTGAGGTTCCACATCACCAAATCAGTCAACTGTTCATTGATAATGAGTTACAATCTCATAACAAGTCATTTTGAGGTTCCACATTGCTGAATCGGTCAACCGTTCATTGATAATGAGCTACAATCTCATAATAAGTCATTCTGAAGTTCCACATCACCGAATCCTTCAATAGTTCATTGATAATGAGCTATAATCTCATAACAAGCCATTCTGAGGTTCTAGATCATTAAATCGGTCAACCATTCACTGATAATGAGCTATAATCTCATAACAAGCCATTCTGAGGTTCCACATAGCGGCATCGATCAACCATTCATTGATAATGAGCTACAATCTTATAACAAGTCATTCTAAGGTTCCACATCGCCGAATCGGTCAACCGTTCACTGATAATGAGCTATAATCTCATAATAAGCCATTTTGAGGTTCTAGATTGCCAAATTGGTCAACTGTTTGCTAATAATGAGCTATAATGTCATAACAAGCTGTTCTGAGGTTCCACATCACTGAATCGGTCAACCATTCACTGATAATGAGCTATAATCTCATAACAAGCTATTCTAAGATTCTAGATCACCAAATTGGTCGACCGTTTATTGATAATGAGCTGTAATCTCATAACAAGCCATTTTGATCTTCCACATCGCTGAATTGGTCAATAGTTCATTGATAATGAGCTACAATCTCATAATAGTTGTTCTAAGATTCCACATCGCCAAATCTATCAACTATTCACTGTTAATGAGTTGTAATCTCATAACAAGTTGTTCTGAGGTTCTAGATCACCGAATCAGTCAACCATTCACTGATAATGAGCTATAATCTCATAACAAGCTGTTCTGAGGTTCCACATTGCCGAATCGGTCAACCATTCACTATAATCTCATAAAAAGCCATTATGAGGTTTTAGATCACTGAATCGGTCAACCGTTCATTGATAATGAGCTGTAATATCATAACAAGCCATTCTGAGGTTCCACATCGCCGAATAGGTCAAACGTTCATTGATAATGAGCTATAATCTCATAACAAGTCATTCTGACATTCCACATCACTAAATTGGTCAACCATTCATTGATAATGAGCTACAATCTCATAACAAGTCATTCTAAGGTTCCACATCGCCGAATCGGTCAATCATTCATTGATAATGAGCTACAATCTCATAACAAGTCATTCTAAGGTTCCACATCACTGAATCAGTCAACCATTCACTGATAATGAGCTATAATCTCATAACAAGCCATTCTGAGGTTCTAGATCACCGAATCGGTCAAACATTCACTAATAATGAGTTGTAATCTCGTAACAAGCTATTCTGAGGTTCCACACCACTGAATCGGTCAACTGTTCATTGATAATGAGCTACAATCTCATAACAAGTCATTCTAAGGTTCCACATAGCTGAATCGGTTAACCATTTGCTGATAATGAGCTGTAATCTTATAACAAGCCATTTAGATGTTCTAGATCACCAAATCAGTCAATTGTTCATTGATAACGAGCTCCAATCTTATAACAAGTTGTTCTGAGGTTCCACATCACCGAATCGGTCAACTGTTCACTGATAATGAGCTATAATCTTATAACAAGTCATTTTGAGGTTCTAGATCACCGAATTGGTCAACCATTCACTGATAATGAGCTGTAATCTCATAACAAGCCATTCTAAGGTTCTACATTACTAAATCGGTCAACTATTCATTGATAATGAGCTACAATCTCATAATAAGTCACTCTGAGGTTCCACATCACCGAATCGGTCAACCATTCATTGATAGTGAGCTACAATCTCATAACAAGTTATTCTGAGGTTCCACATCATTGAATCAGTCAATTGTTCACTAATAATGAGTTATAATCTCATAAAAAGTTGTTCTAAGGTTCTAGATCGCCGAATCAGTCAACCATTCACTGATAATGAGCTATAATCTCATAACAAACCATTCTGAGGTTCTACATCGCCAAATCAGTCAACCGTTCATTGATAATGAGCAACAATTGCATAACAAGTCATTCTAAGGTTCCACATCACTGAATCAGTCAACCCTTCAGTGATAATGAGCTCTAATCTCATAACAAGCCATTTTGAGGTTCTAGATCACTAAATCAATCAACCGTTCACTGATAATGAGCTATAATCTCGTAACAAGCTGTTGTGAGGTTCCACATTGCCAAATCAGTCAATCATTCACATATAATGAGTTGTAATCTCATAACAAGCCATTCTGAGTTTCTAGATCGCCAAATCGGTGAACCGTTCATTGATAATAAGCTGTAATCTCATAACAAACCATTCTAAGGTTCCACATCACCAAATCGGTCAACCGTTCACTGATAATGAGCTGTAATCCCATAACAAGCTATTCTGAGGTTCCACATCACCAAATCGATCAATCATTTGCTTATAATGAGTTGTAATCTCATAACAAGCTGTTCTGAGGTTCCACATCGTCGAATCGGTCAACCATTCACTGATAATGAGTTGTAATCTCATAACAAGCCATTCTGAGGTTCCACATCATCAAATCGGTCAACCATACATTGATAATGAGCTGTAATCTCATAACAAGCCATTCTAAGGTTCCACATTGCCGAATCTATCAACCATTCATTAATAATAAGCTGTAATCTCATAACAAGCCATTCTGAGGTTCCACATCGCCAAATCAGTCAACACTTCATTGATAATGAGCTACAATCTCATAACAAGTTGTTCTGAGGTTTCACATTGTCGAATCCGTCAACCGTTCATTGATAATGAGCTACAATCTCATAACAAGTTGTTCTAAGGTTCTACATCACCGAATCAGTTAATCATTTGCTGATAATGAGTTGTAATCTTATAACAATTCGTTCTGAGGTTCTAGATCACTGAATCGGTCAACCATTCACTGATAATGAGTTGTAATCTCAAAAAAAGGCATTTTGAGGTTCCACGTCGCCGAATCGGTCAACTATTCATTGATAATGAGCTACAATCTCATAATAAGTCATTCTAAAGTTCCACATTATCGAATCAGTCAACCGTTCGCTGATAATGAGCTGTAATCTCATAACAAGCCATTTTGAGATTCTTTATCACCAAATCGGTCAACTGTTCACTGATAATGAGCTATAATCTCATAGCAAGCTGTTTTGAGGTTCTACATTGCCGAATTGGTCAACCATTTATTGATAATGAGTTATAATCTCATAACAAGCTATTCTAAGGTTTTAGATTGCCAAATCGGTCAACCGTTCGCTGATAATGAGCTATAATCTTATAACAAGCTGTTCTGAGGTTCCACATCGCCGAATCAGTCAACCATTAGCTTAATGATCTATAATCTCATAACAACCCATTCTGAGGTTCTAGATCACCAAATCGGTCAACCATTTGGTGATAAAGAGCTATAATCTCATAACAAGCCATTTTGAGGTTCCACATCACTGAATCGGTCAACTATTTGCTGATAATGAGTTGTAATATCATAATAAGCCATTCTAAGGTTCTAGATCACTGAATCGGTCAACCATTAACTGATAATGAGCTGTAATCTTATAACAAGCCATTCTGAGGTTCCACATCACTGAATCAGTCAATCATTTGCTGATAATGAGTTGTAATCTCATAACAAGCCATTCTAAGGTTCTAAATCACCAAATCGGTCAACCATTCACTGATAATGAGCTATTCTAAGGTTCTACATCATCGAATTGGTCAATCATTCATTGATAATGAGTAGTAATCTCATAACAAGCCGTTCTAAGGTTCTAGATCACCGAATTGGTCAACCGTTCATTGATAATGAGCTGTAATCTCATAACAAGCCATTCTAAGGTTCCACATCACTGAATCAGTCAACCGTTCATTGATAATGAGCTACAATCTCATAACAAGTTGTTTTGAGGTTCCACATCACTGAATTAGTCAACCGTTTGCTGATAATGAGCTGTAATCTCATAACAAGCCATTCTGAGGTTCTAGATCACCGAATCAGTCAACCATTCACTGATAATGAGCTATAATCTCATAATAAGCCATTCTGAGGTTCCACATCGCCGAATCGGTCAACTATTTGCTGATAATGAGCTGTAATCTCATAACAAGCCATTTTATGGTTCTAGATCGCCGAATCAGTCAACTATTCATTGATAATGAGCTGTAATCTTATAACAAGCCATTCTAAGGTTCCACATCACTAAATCGGTGAACTGTTTGCTGATAATGAGCTGTAATCTCATAAAAAGTTGTTCTGAGGTTCTAGATCACATAAGCGGTCTATTGTTCACTCATAATGAGCTGTAATCTCATAACAAGATGTTCTAAGGTTCTACATCGCTGAATGGGTCAACCGTTAATTGATAATGAGCTACAATCTCATAATAAGTCATTATGAGGTTCCACATCGCCGAATCAGTCAACCATTCATTGATAATGAGTTTCAATCTCATAATAAGCCGTTCTGAGGTTCTAGATCACCGAATCGATCAACCGTTCTCTGATAATGAGCTAAAATCTCATAACAAGCTATTCTGAGGTTCTACATCACTGAATCGGTCAACCGTTCACTGATCATGAGCTATAATCTCATAATAAGCCATTCTGAGGTTCTAGATCACCGAATCGGTCAATCATTCATTGATAATGAGCTATAATCTCATAGCAAGCCATTCTGAGCTTCCACATCACCGAATTGGTCAACCGTTCATTGATAATGAGCTACAATCTCATAACAAATCATTATGAGGTTCCACATCACTGAATCGGTCAACCGTTCATTGATAATGAGCTATAATCTCATAACAAGTCATTCTGAGGTTCCACATCACTGAATCGGTCAACCATTCACTAATAATAAGCTATAATATCATAACAAGCCATTCTAAGGTTCTAGATCACCGAATCGGTCAATCATTCACTTATAATGGGCTGTAATCTCATAACAAGTTATTTTGAGGTTCCACATCACCAAATCGATCAACAGTTTATTGATAATGAGCTAAATCTCATAACAAGTCATTCTAAGGTTCCACATTGCCAAATCAGTCAACCATTCATTGATAATGAGCTATAATCACATAACAAGTTGTTCTTAGGTTCCACATCATTGAATCAGTCAACCATTCACTGATAATGAGCTGTAATCTCATAACAAGTCATTCTGAGGTTCTAGATCACTGAATTGGTCAACCATTCATTGATAATGAGCTATAATCTCATAACAAGCCATTCTGAGGTTCCACATCGCCGAATCGGTGAACCATTCATTGATAATGAGCTACAATCTCATACCAAGTCTAAGGTTCCACATCGTCGAATCAGTCAACCATTGGCTGATAATGAGCTGTAATCTTATAACAAGCCATTCTGAGGTTCTAGATCACCGAATCGATCAACTATTTGCTGATAATGAGCTATAATCTCATAACAAGCTGTGTTCCACATCACTAAATCGGTCAACTGTTTGCTAATAATGAGCTATAATCTCATAACAAGCTGTTCTGAGGTTCTAGATCGCTGAATCGGTCAACCATTCATTGAGAATGAGTTATAATTTCATAACAAGTCATTCTGAGCTTCCACATCACTGAATCGGTCAACTGTTCATTGATAATGAGCTATAATCTCATAACAAGATGTTCTAAGGTTCCACATCATGGAATAGGTCAACCGTTGACTGATAATGATTTGTAATCTCATAACAAGCCGTTTTGAGGTTCTAGATCACTGAATCGGTCAACTGTTCACTAATAATGAGCTGTAATCTCATAACAAGTTGTTTTGAGGTTGCACTTCACCGAATTGGTCAACCATACACTGATAATGAGCTGTAATCTCATAACAAGTTGTTCTGAGGTTCTGGATCGCTGAATCATTCAACCGTTCATTGACAATGAGCTGTAATCTCATAACAAGCCATTCTAAGGTTCCACATCGCCAACTCGGTCAACTATTCATTGATAATGGGCTACAATCTCATAATAAGTCATTCTGAGGTTCTACATCAATGAATTGGTCAACCATTCACTAATAATAAGATGTAATCCCATAACAAGCCATTCTAAGGTTCTAGATCACCGAATCAATCAACCATTCACTAATAATGAGCTGTATTCTCATAACAAGTCATTCTGAGGTTCCACATTGCTGATTTAGTCAACCGTTCATTGATAATAAGCTATAATCTCATAACAAGTCATTCTGAGGTTCCACATCACTGAATTGGTTAACCATTCATTGATAATGAGCTACAATCTCATAACAAGTCATTCTGAGTTTCCACATCACCAAATCGGTCAATCATTCGCTGATAATGAGCTATAATCTCATAACAAGCCATTCTGAGGTTTTAGATCACCGAATCAGTCAACTATTCATTGATAATGAGCTATAATCTCATAACAATCTATTCTAAGGTTCCACATCACCGAATCGGTCAATCGTTCATTGGTAATGAGCTACAATCTCATAACAAGTTGTTTTGAGGTTCCACATCCCCGAATCGGTCAACAATTCGCTAATAATGAGTTGTAATATCATAACAAGCTATTTTTAGGTTCTAGATCACTAAATCAGTCAACTATTCACTGATAATGAGCTATAATCTCATAACAAGCCATTCTGAGGTTCCACATCACCGAATCGGTCAACTGTTTGCTGATAATGAGCTGTAATCTCATAACAAGCCATTCTAAGGTTCTAGATTGTTGAATCAGTCAACCGTTCACTGATAATGAGCTGTAATCTCATAACAAACAATTCTAAGGTTCCACATCACCAAATCGGTCAATCATTCATTGATAATGAGCTACAATATCATAACAAGTCATTCAGAGGTTTCACATCGTCGAATCAGTCAACCATTCATTGATAATGAGCTACAATCTCATAACAGGTCATTATGAGGTTCCACATCACCGAATTGGTCAACCATTCACTGATAATGAGCTATAATCTCATAAGAAGCCATTTTGAGGTTCTAGATCACCAAATTAGTCAATTGTTCACTGATAATGAGCTGTAATCTCATAACAAGCCATTTTGATATTCCACTTCACTAAATTGGTCAACCGTTCATTGATAATGAGCTACAATCTCATAACAAGTCATTCTGAGGTTCCACATCACTGAATCGGTCAACTGCTCATTGATAATGAGCTACAATCTCATAACAAGTCATTCTAAGGTTCCACATCGCTGAATCGGTCAACCATTCGTTGATAATGAGCTGTAATCTCACAACAAGCTGTTCTGAGGTTCTAGATCGCCGAATCGGTCAACTGTTCACTGATAATGAGCTATAATCTCATAACAAGCCATTCTGAGGTTCCACATCACTAAATCAGTCAACCATTCATTGATAATGAGCTACAATCTCATAACATGTCATTCTAAGGTTCCACATCGCTGAATCGGTCAACCGTTCGCTGATAATGAGCTATAATCTCATAACAAGCTATTCTGAGGTTCTAGATCACCGAATCGGTCAACCGTTCACTGATAATGAGCTGTAGTCTCATAACAAGCTATTCTAAGGTTCCACATCACTAAATTGGTCAAGCATTCACTAATAATGAGCTACAATCTCATAACAAGTTATTTTGAGGTTTCACATCGCCGAATCGGTCAATCGTTCACTTATAATGACTTGTAATCTCATAAAAAGCCATTATGAGGTTCTAGATCATCGAATTGGTCAACCATTCACTGATAATGAGCTATAATCTCATAACAAGCCATTCTGAGGTTCCACATTGCTGAATCGGTCAACTATTTGCTGATAATGAGCTGTAATTTCATAAAAAGCCATTCTGAGGTTTTAGATCAACGAATCGATCAACTGTTCACTGATAATGAGCTATAATCTCATAACAAGTTGTTCTAAGGTTCCACATCACTGAATTGGTCAACTATTTGCTGATAATGAGTTGTAATCTCATAACAAGCCGTTCTGAGGTTCTAGATCGTCAAATCTGTCAACAATTCAGTAATAATGAGCTGTAATATCATAACAAGCCATTCTGAGGTTCCACATCGCTGAATTGATCAACCATTCATTGATAATGAGCTACAATCTCATAACAAATTATTCTGAGGTTTCACATCACTGAATCAGTCAACCGTTTGTTGATAATGAGTTGCAATCTCATAACAAGCTATTCTAAAGTTCTAGATCATCGAATCGATGAACCATTTGGTGATAATGAGCTATAATCTCATAACAAGCTATTCTAAGGTTCCACATCATAGAATCGGTCAACCATTCATTGATAATGAGCTATAATCTCAAAACAAGCCATTCTACGGTTCTAGATCGGTGAATCGGTCAATAGTTCATTGATAATAAGCTTTAATTTCATAACAAGCGGTTCTGAGGTTCCACATCGCCGAATCAGTCAACCGTTCATTGATAATGAGCTACAATCTCATAATAAGTCATTCTGAGGTTCTATATCACTGAATTGGTCAACTGTTCATTGATAATGAGCTATAATCTCATAACAAGTCATTATGAGGTTCCACATCACAAAATCAGTCAACTGTTCACTGATAATGAGTTGTAATATCATAACAAGCTATTCTGAGATTCTAGATCACTGAATCGGTCAATGATTCACTAATAATAAGCTATAATCTCATAACAAGCCATTCTAAGGTTTCACATCACTGAATCAATCAACCGTTCATTGATAATGACCTACAATCTCATAACAAGTTATTTTGACGGTCCACATCGCTAAATCGGTCAACTGTTCATTAATAATGAGCTACAATCTCATAAAAAGTTGTTCTAAGGTTCCACATCATTGAATCGGTCAACCATTTATTGATAATGAGCTATAATCTAATAAAAGTCATTCTAAGGTTCCACAATGCCAAATCGGTCAACCGTTCCCTGATAATGAGCTGTAATCTAATAACAAGCCATTTTGAGGTTCTAGATCACCGAATCAGTCTATCATTCACTGATAATGAGCTATAATCTCATAACAAGCCCTTCTGAGGTTCCACATCGCCGAATCAGTCAACCGTTCATTGATAATGAGCTATAATCTCATAACAAGTCATTCTGAGGTTCCACATCGCCGAATTAGTTAACCATTCATTGATAATGAGCTACAATCTCATAACAAGTCGTTCTGAGTTTCCACATTGCCGAATCAGTCAGTCATTTATTGATAATGAGGTACAATCTCATAACAAGTCATTCTGAGGTTCCACATCACCGAATTGGTCAACCATTCACTGATAATGAGCTATAATCTCATAACAAGCCGTTCTGAGGTTCTAGATCGCCGAATCAGTCAACCATTCACTGATAATGAGTTGTAATCTCATAATATGCCATTCTTAGTTTCCACATCACCGAATCAATCAATCGTTCATTAATAATGAGCTACAATCTCATAACAAGTCATTTTGAGGTTCCACATCGCCGAATCGATCAACTGTTCATTGATAATAAGCTACAATGTCAAAACAAGTCATTGTGAGGTTCCACAAGGTTGAATTAGTCAATCGTTAACTGATAATGAGTTGTAATCTCATAACAAGCCTTTCTAAGGTTCCACATCGTCAAATCATTCAACCGTTCACTGATAATGAGCTATAATCTCATAACAAGTTTTTCTGAGGTTCTAGATCACCAAATCGGTCAACCGTTCATTGATAATGAGATGTAATCTCATAACAAGTTTTTCTGAGGTTCCACATTGCCAAATTGGTCAACCATTCATTGATAATGAGCTACAATCTCATAAAAAGTCATTCTGAGGTTCTACATCACCGAATCGGTCAACTGTTTGTTGATAATGAGCTACAACCTCATAAAAAGTCATTCTGAGGTTCCACATCGCCAAATCGGTCAACCGTTTGTTGGTAATCACCTGTAATATCATAACAAGCCATTCTGAGGTTCTAGATAACCGAATCGGTCAACCGTTCACCTATAATGAGTTGTAATCTCATACCAAGCCATTCTGAGGTTTCACATCACTGAATCAGTCAACCGTTCATTGATAATGTGCTACAATCTCATAACAAGTCATACTAAGGTTCCACATTGCCGAGTCGGTCAACCATTCGTTGATAATGAACTACAATCTCATAACAAGTCATTTTGAGGTTCTACATCGCCAAATCGGTCAACCGTTCGCTGTTAATGAGCTGTAATCTTATAACAAGCTATTCTAAGGTTCTAGATCATCGAATCAATCAACCGTTCACTAATAATGAGCTGTAATCTCATAACAAGATATTCTGAGGTTCCACATCGTCAAATCGGTCAACCATTCATTGATAATGAGCTACAATCTCATAATAAGTCATTCTAAGGTTCCACATCGCTGAATCGGTCCACCGTTCGCTGATAATGAGTTGTAATCTCATAACAAGCCATTCTGAGGTTCTAAATCACTGAATCAATCAACCATTCTTTGATAATAAGGTGTAATCTCATAATAAGTTGTTTCGAGGTTCTAGATCACTAAATCAGTCAACCATTCATTGATAATGAGCTATAATCTCATAACAAGCCATTCTAAGGTTCCACATCACTGAATCAGTCAAACATTCATTGATAATGAGCTAAAATCTCATAAAAAGTCATTCTAAGGTTGCACATCATCGTATCGGTTAACTATTCATTGATAATGAGCTATAATCCCATAATAAGTCATTCTAAGTTTTCACATCGTCAAATTAGTCAACCATTCGCTGATAATGAGCTGTAATCTCATAACAAGCTATTTTGAGGTTCTAGATCATCGAATTGGTCAACCATTCACTGATAATGAGCTGTAATCTCATAACAAGTCATTCTGAGGTTCCACATCACCAAATCATTCAATTGTTCATTGATAATGAGCTACAGTCTCATAACAAGTCATTCTAAGGTTGCACATAACCGAATCGGTCAACCATTCATTTTTAATGAGTTGTAATCTCATAACAAGTTATTCTGAGGTTCCACATCGCCAAATTAGTCAACCATTCTCTGATAATGATTTGTAATCTCATAACAAGTTGTTCTGAGGTTCTAGATCACCGAATCGATCAACCATTCACTGATAATGAGCTACAATCTCATAACAAGTCATTCTGAGGTTCCACATCGCCGAATCGGTCAACTGTTCATTGATAATGAGCTACAATCTCATAACAAGTCATTCTCAGGTTCCATATCGCTGAATTGGTCAACTGTTCACTGATAATGAGCTATAATCTCATAAAAGGCCATTCTGAGGTTCTAGATCATCAAATCGGTCAACCGTTCACTGATAATGAGCTATAATCTCATAACAAGCCATTCTGAGGTTCAACATCACCGAATCAGTCAACCATTCATTGATAGTGACCTATAATCTTATAACAAGTCATTCTAAGGTTCCACATCACCTAAACGGTCAATCGTTCATTGATAATGAACTACAATCTCATAACTGTAATCACCTAAAAATTGTCACATAAACCCTAGACCCCCAATCTCAGCAATTAATCAAGAAACCCTAACCTTGATTAAACCTAAGTCCTAAATCAAACAAGCAATTATCGAATTCAAACTGATCTGACCTAAACCCTAGGTCCTGATCGATTATTGTACTTGATTAATTAATTAATTCCTAAAATCACATTACATTGGCAAATAAACATTATGTTAATTATTTAATTGATATTCTGA
>MU224774.1:253113-269291 GCA_018584345.1 Thuja plicata | reverse complement strand
TGCACTTACAGGTTAATCGAGAAACTAGGCCTTTCAAAGAACGTCATTGATCCTAAAAATAAAATCACTATCAAGGCGTATGATGAACAAGAAAGATCTTCTAAAGGTCTCATGACTTTACCAATCCGCATAGGTCCTGTTGAGAGGGATGTTACTTTCTAAGTTCTGGATCTCCCACTGGCCTACAACATTCTATTGGGAAGACCCTAGATCCATGAGATGTAGGTAGTGCCATCAACGTTTCATCAATGCATCAAATTCCCATTCAATGGTGTAGAATTCACTGATCCTGCAGACACTAGTTATGCCTGTAATGCACTAAGACAAGCAACAGATACCCTTGTCCCACACAACAGTGATGCATCCGACTCTGAATCAACAACAAACTTACTAAAAGAAATGGAAAAGAACCTCAAGATAAAGGACACGGGTATGGGTGGATACACAGTGGAACCTGTACTGTCACTCACATCTCTTCCTAGATCACCTAGGTCTTATGGAAAATCGTCCGAAGAGATGAAACCAACAACATCCCATGAAGTCTATGATGAGACCTTTGTTAAAGCAAACACACCATTAGAAGATGAACAGGAGGAAAGAGCCATTCTAGCTTGGTTATATAAAGAACCTAAAGATAATGAAGACGAACAACGTGTAATACCCCCAAAAAAATTTGGTGTGGGGTATAAAGTGGCTTGTAAAATGGGGTATTCGGGTAAAGGACCCATTGGACCTAATCAAAATGGTCTTAAATAACCTATCTCTGCTGACTATAGATGACCTAAAGACATGATAGGTCTAGGGTTCTTATCCAAGAAAGAACAAAGCGTGAATAATCACCTAGATAAAGGAAAGGGACATCAGGTTATAGAAGAACAAAACACAACAACAGAAAGCATTGACATACCCACTCACAACTCGGATGATTAAGATGATTCCGATGTAGAAGATGTGTATCCTTTTCCCATCCCTCCAAATATCTTGGCTCTTCTATTTTCTGAGGATAATCCACAGGTCAACATTGCTGAAGAGTGTGTTCTAAAGGAAACATCAATGACTTCTGATGAGTCAGAAACTACTGAATCTGAACAAGCTTTAGATATAGAAGAACACAGTCTAACCATAGCAGAGTTTTTAGGTAAAACTCATCCAAACTAGGGGCAAAGAGTAGATTTCACTCATGTCGTGGATATGAAACCTAATGATGAAACATATTCACATGAATACAAGTTTGACAGTCTCTCAGAGGGCACTTTAGACATAAAGATGGAGACCACACACGAAGTAGGTGAAGGCTTAGATGTTAGATCGGATGAATTGGGACCTCCTATTTTTGACATGGGCTTCGATTATGCCGTTAGGGCTCTTTCTGATTCAAACACATCTATACAAGGTTCAGGTCTAGGACTCTACTTAATTGTCAATGTTTATGATGAACATACCGTGAATGCCCTCGAACCCAGTGAACCTTTGCCGCTAATGCACCCTGAACTCATTGATTGGTCCTTACAAGGACAACCTGCTGAAATGCCTACATTTTCCAGTGACTATGCTTTAGCCTACTATCTTAACACCGCTAAACCTGTCACTTCTTCCACCAGTGAACCTAGTGTGAGCATGACTAAAGCAGACATCAAGTATCTCATTTATAAGATAAAAATGAGAAAAAGAAAAGGGTCTGAAGGTGAAAACCACATTATGGCAGTTTCAGAACGCAAAATAGTAAAAAGAAAAGATGCATACCAAGGTGAAAACCTCTCTGAGGCACCTGAGGATGGGATTCTTGTTGTATTGCCTAGTCATTTACAGGAACGATCATCAGTGCTTATAGAGCCAACTCAACCAGTGAATATTGGTATAGAGGAACATCCACACATCATTCATGTAGCTAGATCTTTGTCTACAGAAGAGCTCAAGGAATTCACAAAATTCTTTAAAGAGAAAAAGATAAACTTTGTGTGGACATACTCAGATATGCCTGGTTTAGATCCAGACCTTATCATGCATCATCTCTCAATAGCTCCTGGAGTAAAACCAGTGAAACAAAAACTTAGAAAAATGCACCCTCATGTTGCATTACTTATCAAAGCTGAATTGGAAAAGTTACTCAAAGCTGGATTCATCTGAGCTATTGACTATGCAGAATGGATATCCAACATTGTACCAGTGTCAAAGCTAGACAAATCCATTAGAGTCTGCACTGATAGGGATCTCAACAAAGCATGTCCAAAGGATGACTTTTCTTTGCCTAACATTGACATGATTGTGGACATGACTGCCGGGTATGAAATGTATTCTCTCATGGATGGTTTCTCAGGGTACAACCAAATCAAGATTGCTCCTGAGGATCAAGAAAAGATGGCCTTTACATGTGCCTGGGGAACATTTTGCTGGAATGTCATGCCCTCTAGTTTGGAAAATGTAGGAGCTACCTATCAGAGGGAAGTAACAACTATCTTCCATGATATGATGCACAAAACCATGGAAGACTATGTGGATGATACCCTAGCTAAATCAAAGAAACGATCTCTGCACCTACAAGATTTAGGCCCAATCATGGATAGAATGGAAAAGTTCAACTTACGGTTGAATCCTAAGAAATGTGCATTCGGTGTCACCTCTGGCAAGCTATTGGGTTACATTATCTCAGCTAAAGGCATAGAAGTCGATCCTAAAAAGGTGCGAGCGATACTGGAAATGTCACCTCCTAAGAACATAAGTCAAATGAGAACACTCCAAGGGAGAATCCAGTCTATCAGAAGGTTCATCTCACAGTTGGCTGATAGAGCACAACCATTTACTAAGACTCTACGCAAAGGCATTACTTATCAATGGAGTGAAGAATGTGACAAGAGTTTCACTCAAATCAAAACATACTTGGCTAAACTGCCCATACTCATGCCACCTCAACAAGGAAAACCATTGATTTTGTACATTTCAGCTACCTCAATGTCACTGGGGGCATTGCTAGCGCAAGAAGATGAAGACAAGAAAGAATGTGCTATATACTATATCAGTAGAACATTGGTGTCCTATGAGATGAATTACTCTATGATTGAGAAAGCATGCCTAGCAGTAGTCTTTGCATCTCAGAAATTGCATCACTACCTGTTGGCTCACTCAGTCAAATTGGTGGCTAAAATTGACCCTTTGAAGTATCTCCTGAGAAAAGCTACCCTCACTGGAAGATTGGCTAAGTGGGTTATTCTTCTTAGTGAATTTGACATAGAATATATTGAGCATAAGGCAATCAAAGGGAAAGCAATCACAGATCAACTGGCTGATGCTCCACTTCATGACGAAGAACCAATCAATGCTGAGTTCCCAGATGGATCTATTTTGCACATCACTCACAGATCCTGGAAAATGTATTTTGATGGATCATTCACACAACAAGGCTCAAGTGCAGGGATTTTGTTTCTAACTCCTCAAAACTATTCCATTCCAAAGGCATACAAGCTCTTGTTTCCTTATACAAATAACATAGCAGAATATGAAGCACTGGTCAATGGAATCAAACTGGCTCTTGAATGGAATATTTATGAGTTACATATCCAAGGTGACTCTCAACTTTTAATCAACCAAATCAATGATGTATACCAAACTAAGGATGAAAAACTCATGCCTTATAAACGAATGGTTGATGAATTTAAGAAGTATTTCACTTACATCACATTTCAACAAGTCCCAAGGGTACAGAACAGAGAAGTTGATGCTATGGCTACACTAGCTTCCTCACAGCAACAAGAGGATGATTTCTGCTATGAGTTCCTCGTAGAAGAAATCCATTTCCCTTCCCACAACTCCCCTGACTCCCAAATGGTCTATTCAGTCATTGAATAGGAATCCTCTCGCTATCACCATGTATACTCTTACCTGCGCCATCAGATCATTCCTGATGGACTCACCAAAAATGAAAAATGACACCTCATTCGCAATGCCTCACGGTATGTTCTTGTGGCCAACGATTTGTATAGGCGAGGATTAGATGGTACTTTGCTTAGGTGTCTAGAAAAAGAAGAGTTTAAACATGCGTTGTCTGAAGTCCATGAAGGAATTTGTGGTTCTCATTCTAACGGTCTGACTATAGCCTGAAAACTTCTTAGAGCGGGGTATTATTGGCCAGACATGGAGAAAGAAGCTATTAGATTTGCAAAGACTTGTAAGAAATTTCAGCTGCATGGCAATCTTATACATGCTCCAGCAAGGGAGCTCATTCCTTTTGTAACACACTGGCCCTTTCAACAATGGGCATTTGATCTCATTGGGTAGATTTACCCCTCATCTTCTAATGGACACAAGTTCATTATCACAGCTACTGAGTATTTTACCAAGTGGGTTGAGGTGGTCCCACTCATTAAAGCAACAAGACAGTAGGTCTCGTTGTTCATTCTGAACCACATCATTTGTCGCTATGGAATACCTTCCTCCATCATCACTGACAATGGAGGTAAATTTAAGAACAACATTATGGATGAGTTGTGTGAAAAATTCAAAATCACACAACACTGTTCTTTAATCTATTACCCACAAGGTAATGGGCAGGCTGAGCCCTCAAATAAAAATTTGTTGAAAATCTTACATCATACAGTTAACAAGTCTGGAAGGGATTGGCACCTGCAGATCAATCCCGCATTATGGGCTTACAGAACGAGTATCAAAACACCTACATGGGCAACCCCATTTGCACTAGTATATGGGGCATAAGTAGTCTTACCCCTAGAGGTAGAAATCCCATCTCTTAGGGTTTCTTTGCGTAGACTTGTACTAGATGAAGAGTACCTAGTTTTGAGACTCCAAGAACTAGAGCTGCTAGACGAACGTCAGAAAGTGGCCTTTGATCACCTCAGAGTTTATCAGCAAATAATGTCAAGAGGATAAAACAAGAAAGTCAGACCTAGAGAGCTTTAGGTGGGAGACCTTATGTTGAGAGAGAATCCCCGTAATCAGTCACATCGAGAACAAAAGGGGAAGTTTGAACCCAACTAGCTGGGTCCCTATATCATTACTGTAGAATTTGGCTCCGGAGCCTATCGACTCTCCACACCTGAAGGAGAGCCACTTCGAGAGCCCATCAACACTCTCCATCTGAAGAAGTTCTACACCTAAGGCATTCTCGGTGATCAGCACCATGTACGTAGTAATGTCCTGAAAAAAAAAAATCTAAAAATTGCAAAAAGTCCCAAAAAAATGATCATCTTGGTGAAAACCTAGCAATAGGCACCTTGATGTATCAATCAAAAAAATAAAAAAATGGAAAAATACAAAAAAATTGAAAAAGAAGAAATCGTGCCTTGGTGAAAACCTGGTAAACAGGCGCCATGGTAGCAAAAACAAAATCTCTGCCAAGTAGGTGAAAACCTGGTAAACAAGTGCCTCTTGTACTCCGCGCTCCATCTATCAATGCTTAGTCTTGGCAATCCTTTGCTTTAGTTTGTACATAGCTTTCAGTCACTTTCGTGACACTCTGGTTCTTCTGAGAACCCTCCTGGCTTGAAACCTATCCAGAGTCATAACCTGGGGCAATCAAATCATATTTGTCCTTGCAGTATGAGTCAAGTCAGTTATCGCTATTTGCTACTTGGGGCATGGGTCCCCAATTTGGTCACATCTTTGGTTTACACCAGAGTCAGTAATCTTGTCATTTCTGAAGGACAACTCGCTACTGATGCAAACAGGTGTTTCTCAACACCACAATCAACAGTGTTTTTTAACACTATCTTTGGATGCATCTGTGTTTCTTAACACACATTGGATATCACAAACATGAACAACAGATCGATAGCAATCAAACACAAAGCACTCACAAGCACAACGGTGTTTCTCAAAACCTCATTCATATACACATTTGAAAACTTTGAACATGGCTGAAGTATGCTGAACTTCTATTCATATGTTGTTTGTTCTCATTGATTTTGTTAATATTTTCTTTGTCTACTGCTTGTTGGTGTGGTCCCAATGATCCGACAATGTCAAATAAATAGGGTATATGTGGTAAGAGCTCCTGCATTAAGGCAGAAAAGCCTCACATCCCTCGATCCTATTTATTTTTACGCCAAGGTGAGGTTAGAACTATCTCCTTGTTTGTTATTTATCTGTTTATTTACACAAGCGCGCACTCATGGTTATCTTGGCTTTGAATGCCTCGATATTGGTGTACTCTTGCACTATCAAAACTAGAAACAACGTTCAGGTCATCTCGGCTGTTGTGCCTCGATGCTTATGTTAGTTTCCCATATCTTATCTGATGAAAGTCATATTCATATTCTTATGGTCGCAGTGGCACTAGTAAGGATTGTATCGACTCTGATGTTCCAAAAATGCTCAATGATGAAAATTTTCAATGCTAAAGCTCAGTGACTACACCTTAGGTTGCATTTGTTGCATTCATGTTAGTCTTTCATTTGCATCTGCATAGTGTTGAAATCAGCATAATAACTTTATCTCTATCCAATGTGAAGGATTTGAGATTCTAATCGATCAATCTTCTCATCATCAAGTGGTCATGACACCCCTTGCTCAATCAACTGTCCTGATTCTATTTTCAGGATCAAAATCAAAATATGGATTTGACCACTTGTACAACCAATAGAAATCTCTCATGCTTTTCTTCTCATCAATCCATGTATCTTATTGGTCAATCTCGGTCAACAGGACCTCTCATCAAGTACAAATTTTTTTTCCTAACCATGTGGGACCTCTTTTTAATCAGATCAATTTCTTCCTAAATTGTCTAATCAATCGATTTGCTTCTCATCACTGGGGCACCTAGCCATATTTCGATTTCACTCCCAAGGGGGCAGGATCAGGACATCAACATTCCAGTGATCACATCCTCAATCAAAACCCCATCGCTTGGGGCATCTCAGTTTCATCGCATCAAATCAAGTTGAGATCATCTTAAAACAAAGGCAACCTAATCAATGGTCTTATATAGTGGTGGATACACTTGAAACCAGACAAGATTGGTCTTATATGGGGCAATCATTATTGAAACCAGATACATTGATCAAATTGGCTTCATCGCTTCAAATGAAGTCAATTTTCTTGCTAATCAAATCTCTTAATGGTAATCAGTTTCATCGCTTCAAATCAAACTGGTTATTCATTCAAACCAATAAAAAAGGCTTAAGAGTTCCTGACAGATGTTTAGTTTCATCACTTCAAATCAAGCTGAGCATTTTGTTTATATCTTTTGATCGATCTTCGTCCAATCAAGCTCAAAGTCGATCTTCTTCTTCAAAAGAATGGTTTCATCGCTTTAAATCAAACTATTCTTGATCTCATCAGTAACAGTTCTTTGAATCAATGCGCTGATCACACATCAATTCAAAGAGGGGCAAATGTAATCACCTAAAAATGGTCACATAAACCCTAGACCCCCAATCTCAGTAATTAATCAAGAAACCCTAACCTTGATTAAACCTAAGTCCTAAATCAAACAGGCAATTATCAAATTCAAACTGATCTGACCTAAACCCTAGGTCCTGATCGATTATTGTACTTGATTAATTAATTAATTCCTAAAATCACATTACATTGGAAAATAAACATTATGTTAATTATTTAATTGATATTCTGACATATTAATTAAATAAAAATTACAAAATTGTCCATTAAATCAAAAAGGAATTAAATTAATTATAAAATCATAAATGTGCATTCAAAATGAATTAAATTATTAAAAATGCATATGACATCATCAAATCCAGTTAACTGATTTATCAAAATGGAAACAATCCAGTTCCACTCAGTTAACTGATTCTCTACTGTTTATCATTTTAGAAACATTTCAGTTAACTCTGAACTAATTTTGGAAGTTTCTAAAATAACTGATCAGTCAGTTCAGTCAACTAACTTTCTCAACCAATCACATTGCTTGCACATGGATTGTGCTTCTTCAATTGAATCTAAGCCACTCTTTGAAATTCAATCTCGACCGTCGATTCGAGAGAGATTTCTATAAAAGAGAAACTCTTTTCCTTCACAAAGGATCCTAATTTTTGCTTAAAGTTATTATGCTGCATTTTTGTCTTAATTATCTTGCATTCTTAGCATAGCTTTTATTGTTGTTTTAATGTTAATCATGCAAATCTAATCTTAGAGCACATTTCAATTGGTGTATCAAAATGAATATCTCACACTCAATTTGGTGCTTCTAAAATGAATCCTAATTAGTTTTGAATGAACAACAAACTACACTTGCATTTAGATTAATCATTTACTTGCATTATCATAGATTTAAATCCTTCTTTTAGGTCCTCGGTGTAGTCACTAAGCTTGCAATGACCTGAGAGCAAGCTCATAATCCTGCATTCTAGAAGGCAATAGGTCGATTCTTTTAGAGATGCAGGGTGAATGAATCGATATTCATTCATATATGCAGCTGAAGAGCAATGACTATGTTGAAGTGTTCTGCTAAATAGAGGCCACTTTTAGCATGCACAATAACAAGTCATTCTGAGGTTCCACATTGCCGAATCGTTCAACTATTTGTTGATAATGAGCTTTAATATCATAACAAGACGTTCTGAGGTTCTAGATCACTGAATCGGTCAACTATTCATTGATAATGAGTTGTAATCTCATAATAAGTCATTCTGAGGTTCCACATCACTGAATCGGTCAACCATTCATTGATAATGAGCTACAATCTCATAACAAGTCATTCTAAGGTTCCACATTGCCGAATCGGTCAACTATTAACTAATAATGAGCTGTAATCTCATAACAAGCCATTATGAGGTTCTAGATCACTGAATTGGTCAACTGTTCACTGATAATGAGCTGTAATCTCATCACAAGCTATTCTGAGGTTCCACATTACTAAATCGGTCAACTATTCACTGATAATGAGCTGTAATCTCATATAAAGCCATTTTGAGCTTCTAGATCACCGAATCGGTCAACCATTCATTGATAATGAGTTGTAATCTCATAACAAGCCGTTCTGAGGTTCCAAATTGCCAAATCAGTCATCCGTTCATTGATAATGAGCTTCAATCTCATAATAAGTTGTTCTGAGGTTCCACATCACTGAATCAGTCAACCATTCACTGATAATGAGTTGTAATCTCATAACAAGCCATTTTGAGGTTCTAGATTACTGAATCGGTCAACCGTTAGCTCATAATGAGCTGTAATATCATAAAAAGCCATTCTAAGGTTCCACATCACTGAATCGGTCAACCATTTGCTGATAATGAGGTGTAATCTAATAACAAGCCATTCTGACATTCTAGATCACCAAATTAGTCAATCGTTCACTGATAATGAGCTGTAATCTCATAACAAGCCATTCTAAGGTTCCACATTGCCCAATTATTCAACTGTTCATTAATAATGAGCTACAATCTCATAACAAGTCATTCTAAAGTTCTACATCACCAAATCGATCAACCATTCACTGATAATGACCTGTAATCTTATAAAAAGCCATTCTAAGGTTCTAGATCACCAAATCGGTCAACCATTCTCTAATAATGAGCTATAATCTCTCATAATAAGCTATTCTAAGGTTCCACATCACTGAATCGATCAACCGTTTGTTGATAATGAATGATAATCTCATAACAAGCCGTTCTAAGGTTCTAGATCGCCAAATCGGTCAATTGTTCATTGATAATGAGATGTAATCTCATAACAAGCCATTATGAAGTTCCACATTACCGTATCGGTCAACCATTCATTGATAATGAGCTACAATCTCATAACAAGTTGTTTTGAGGTTTCACATTGCCGAATTGGTCAACCATTCACTGATAATGAGTTATAATATCATAACAAGCCATTCTGAGGTTCTAGATCACCGAATCAGTAACTCGTTCACTGATAATGAGCTGTAATCTCATAACAAGTTGTTTTGAGGTTCCACATCACCAAATTGGTCAACCATTCACTAATACTGAGCTGTAATCTCATAACAAGCCATTTTGAGGTTCTAGATCATCGAATCAGTCAACCATTCATTGATAATGAGCTGTAATCTCATAACAAGCCATTCTAAGGTTCCACATCACTAAATCAGTCAACCATTCATTGATAATGAGCTAAAATCTCATAACAAGTCATTCTGAGGTTCCACATCACCGAATCGGTCAACCATTCAATGATAATGAGCTACAATCCCATAACAAGTTATTTTGAGGTTACACATCGCTGAATCAATCAACCGTTTGCTGATAATAAGCTGTAATATCATAACAAGCCATTGTAAGGTTTTAGATCATTGAATCAGTCAACCATTCACTAATAATAAACTATAATCTCATAACAAGCCATTCTGAGGTTCCACATCACCAAATCGGTCAACCGTTCATTGATAATAAGCTACAATCTCATAACAAGTCATTCTGAGGTTCCACATTGCTGAATCGATCAACCATTCATTGATAATGAGCTACAATCTCATAACAAGTCATTCTGAGGTTCCACATCAATGACTCAGTCAACCGTTCACTAATAATGAGTTATAATCTCATAACAAGCCATTTTGAGATTCTAGATTATTGAATCAGTCAACCATTCGCTGATAATGAGTTATAATCTCATAACATGCCATTCTGATGTTCCACATCACCAAATCGGTCAACCATTCATTGATAATGAGCTACAATCTCATAACAAGTCATTCTAAGGTTTGACATTGCCAAATTAGTCAACCGTTTGCTGATAATGAGCTGTAATCTCATAACAAGTCGTTCTGAGGTTCTAGATCGCTGAATCAGTCAACTGTTCACTGATAATGAGCTGTAATCTCATAACAAGCTATTCTGAGCTTCTACATCACTGAATCGGTCAACTATTCATTGATAATGAGCTTTAATCTCATAACAAGTCATTCTAAGGTTCTAGATTGCTAAATCGGTCGACCGTTCATTGATAATGAGTTGTAATCTCATAACAAGCCGTTCTAAGGTTCTTGATCCCCGAATTAGTCAACTATTCACTGTTAATGAGCTATAATCTCATAACAAGCCACTCTGAGGTTCCACATCGCCGAATCGGTCAACCATTTGCTGATAATAAGCTGTAATCTCATAACAAGTTGTTCTAAGGTTCTAGATCACCAAATCGGTCAACCGTTAACTAATAATGAGATATAATCTCATAACAAGCTATTCTGAGGTTCCACATCGCCAAATTGGTCAACCATTTGCTGATAATGAGCTATAATCTCATAACAAGCCATTCTGAGATTCTAGATCATTGAATCGGTCAACCATTCACTAATAATGAGCTGTAATCTTATAACAAGCCATTATGAGGTTCCACATCACCAAATTGGTCAACCATTCATTGATAATGAGCTACAATCTCATAATAAGTCATTCTGAGGTTCCACATCGCTGAATCGGTCAACTGTTTGCTGATAATGAGCTATAAAATTGTAACAAGCCATTTTGAGGTTTTAGATCGCCAAATTGGTCAACCATTCATTGATAATGAGTTGTAATCTCATAACAAGCCATTTTGAGGTTCCACATTATCGAATCGGTCAATCGTTCATTAATAATGAGCTACAATCTTGTAACAAGTCATTCTGAGGTTCCACAACACTGAATCGGTCAACCATTCATTGATAATGACTTACAATCTCATAATAAGTCATTATAAGGTTCCACATTGCTACCTCGGTCAACCATTCACTGATAATGAGTTATAATCCCATAAAAAGTTGTTCTGAGGTTCTGGATCACCAAATCGGTCAACCATTCATTGATAATGAGTTGTAATCTCATAACAAGTCATTCTGAGGTTCCACATTACCAAATCGGTCAACCGTTCATTGATAATGAGCTACAATCTCATAATAAGTCATTTTGAGGTTCCACATCACCAAATCGGTCAACCATTCATTGATAATGAGCTACAATCTCATAACAAGTCATTCTGAGGTTCAACATCACCAAATCCTTCAATAGTTCACTGATAATGAGTTGTAATCTTATAATAAGCCATTCTGAGGTTTTAGATCACCGGATCGGTCAACCATTCACTGATAATGAGCTCTAATCTCATAACAAGCTATTTTAAGGTTCCACATAGCCGCATCGGTGAACCATTCATTGATAATGAGCTACAATCTTATAACAAGTCATTCTAAAGTTTCACATCGCTGAATCGGTCAACCATTCACTGATAATGAGTTGTAATCTCATAAAAAGTGATTCTGAGTTTCTAGATCGGCGTATCAGTCAACCATTTGCTGATAATGAGCTATAATCTCATAACAAGCTATTCCAAGGTTCCACATCATTGAATCGGTCAATAGTTCATTGATAATGAGCTACAATCTCATAATAGTTGTTTTGAGATTCCACATCACCGAATCTGTCAATCGTTCGCTAATAATGAGTTATAATCTCATAACAAGCTATTCTAAGGTTCTAGATCATTGAATCAGTCAATCATTCATTGATAATGAGCTATAATCTCATAACAAGCTATTCTGAGGTTCCACATCATTGAATCAGTCAACCATTCACTGTAATCTTATAACAAGCCATTGTGAGGTTCTAGATCACCGAATTAGTCAACCGTTCATTGATAATGAGCTATAATCTCATAACAAGCCATTCTGAGGTTCTACATCTCTGAATAGGTCAACTGTTCATTGATAATGAGTTATAATCTCATAACAAGTCATTCTGATGTTCTACATCACTGAATCAGTCAACCATTCATTGATAATGAGCTACAATCTCATAAAAAGTCATTTTGAGGTTCCACATCGCCAAATCGGGCAACCATTCACTAATAATGAGCTATAATCTCATAACAAGCCATTCTGAGGTTCTAGATCGCTGAATTGGTCAACCCTTCACTAATATTGAGTTGTACTCTCATAATAAGCCATTCTGAGGTTCCACATTGTTGAATTGGTCAACCGTTCATTGATAATGAGCTACAATCTCATAACAAGTCATTCTAAGATTCCTCATCGCCAAATCAGTCAATTGTTCATTGATAATGAGCTACAATCTCATAACAAGTCATTTTGAGATTCTACATCACTGAATCGGTCAACCATTCACTGATAATGAGCTGTAATATCATAACAAGCCATTCTGAGGTTCTAGATCGCCGAATTAGTCAAACATTCACTAATAATGAGCTATAATCTCATAACAAGCCATTTTGAGGTTCCACCCTGCCGAATCGGTCAACCATTGATTGATAATAAGCTACAATCTCATAACAAGTCATTCAAAGGTTCCACATCACCGAATTGGTCAACCGTTTGCTGATAATGAGCTGTAATCTCATAATAAGTCATTCTGAGGTTCTAGATCACCGAATCAGTCAACTATTCACTGATAATGAGCTATAATCTCATAACAAGCTATTCTAAAGTTCCACATCATTGAATTGGTCAACCCTTTGCTAATAATGAGCTGTAATCTCATAACAAGCCTTTTTGAGGTTCTAGATCGCCGAATCGGTCAACCATTCACTGATAATGAGTTGTAATCTTATAACAAGCCATTCTAAGGTTCCACATCACTGAATCGGTCAACCATTCATTGATAATAAGCTACAATCTCATAACAAGTCATTCTGAGGTTCCACATCGTTGAATCGGTCAACTATTCATTGATAATGAGCTGTAATCTTGTAACAAGCCATTTTGAGGTTTTAGATTGCCAAATTGGTCAACCATTCATTGATAATGAGTTGTAATCTCATAACAAGCTATTATGAGGTTCCACATTGTTGAATCGGTCAATCATTCATTGATAATGAGCTACAATCTCGTAACAAGTCATTCTGAGGTTCCACAACACTAAATCGGTCAACCATTCATTGATAATGAGTTACAATCTCATAATAAGTCATTCTGAGGTTCCACATCGCTGACTTGGTCAACCATTCACTGATAATGAACTATAATCCCATAATAAGCCATTCTAAGGTTCTAGATCATTGAATCGGTCAACCATTCATTGATAATGAGCTGTAATCTCATAACAAGCTGTTCTGAGGTTCAACATCACTGAATCGGTTAACGGTTCATTGATCATGAGCTACAATCTCATAACAAGTCATTCTGAGATTCCACATCACCAAGTCAGTCAACCATTCATTGATAATGAGCTACAATCTCATAACAAGTCATTCTGAGGTTCCACATCGCCGAATCCTTCAATAGTTCATTGATAATTAGCTGTAATCTTATAACGAGTGATTCTAAGGTTCTAGATCGCTGAATCATTCAACCGTTTGCTGATAATGAGCTATAATCTCATAACAAGCTATTCTAAGGTTCTACATCACTGAATTGGTCAACAGTTCATTGATAATGAACTACAATCTCATAATAGTTGTTCTGAGATTCCACATCTCCGAATCTGTCAATCATTCACTAATAATGAGTTGTAATCTCATAACAAGCTGTTGTGAGGTTCTAGATCACCGAATCAGTCAATCATTCACTGATAATGAGCTGTAATCTCATAACAAGCTGTTCTGAGGTTCCGCATCGCCAAATCGGTCAACCATTCACTCTAATCTCATAACAAGCCATTCTGAGATTCTAGATCGCCGAATCGGTCAACTGTTCATTGATAATGAGCTGTAATCTCATAACAAGTCATTCTGAGGTTCTACATCATTGAATCGGTCAACTATTTATTGATAATGAGCTATAATCTCATAACAAGTCATTCTGATGTTTCACATCACTAAATCAGTCAACCATTTGTTGATAATGAGCTACAATCTCATAAAAAGTCATTTTGAGGTTCTATATTGCCAAATCGATCAACCATTCACTAATAATGAGCTATAATCTCATAACAAGCCGTTCTGAGGTTTTAGATCGCTAAATTGGTCAACCGTTCACCGATAATGAGCTCTACTCTCATAACAAGCCATTCTGAGGTTCCACATCACTGAATCAGTCAACCGTTCATTGATAATGAGCTACAATCTCATAACAAGTCGTTCTAAGTTTCAGAATCGCTGAATCGATCAACCATTAATTGATAATGAGCTACAATCTCATAACAAGCCATTCAAAGGTTCCAGATTGCTGAATTGGTCAACCATTAGCTGATAATGAGCTGTAATCTCATAATAAGCTATTCTGAGGTTCCACATCGTCAAATCGGTCAACCATTCTTTGATAATAAGCTATAATCTCATAAAAAGTGGTTCTGAGGTTCTAGATCACCAAATCAGTTAATCGTTCATTGATAATGAGCTGTAATCTCATAATAAGCTATTCTAAGGTTCCACATAGTTGAATCGGTCAACCGTTTATTTATAATGAGCTATAATCTCATAAAAAGTCATTCTGAGGTTCCACATCCCTGAATCAGTCAGTCATTCATTGATAATGAGCTACAATCTCACAACAAGTCATTCTGAGGTTCCACATCACCTAATCAGTCAACCGTTCACTGATAATGAGTTTTAATCTCATAAAAAGCCATTTTGAGGTTCTAGATCCCTGAATTGGTCAACCATTCACTGATAATGAGTTATAATCTCATAACAAGCTGTTCTAAGGTTCTACATTGCCAAATTGGTCAACCATTCATTGATCACTAGTACATTTGACTTCAATTTTCGATGGCAATTGGTCAAAATTTTGACAGTAATTGGTCAAAATTTACGACCAAAACGTTCGTCGGTCTTTTTTTGTCGAAGTTTTGACGTATTTATAATTGGTCAAAATTTCGACCAAAACAAAGGTCGGAATCTCGACTATAGCCCAAGCTTAAAATTGCCGTCATTTTTTACTGCATTGGTTGAAATTTTGACGAATACTTCCACCAACGAGTGGTCGCAAATTTCGACCAATTCACTAAAAAAATGATGAGAATGCCATGCTTTCCACCAAACCAATGGTCAAAATTTCAACCATTGTATTGGTCAAAATTTTGACCATTGTATTGGTCGAAATTTCGACCAAACGTTGGTGGAAATTAACTAGCATTGGTCAAAATTTCGACCAATGTTAATTTTTAAAATTTTTTTTTTTTTTTTTTGAAAAATTCTATTTCGATTCAACTGTGTAGTTTTTTGAGTCAAACTCATTGACCTTTTTGATTCATGAGTAGTGGTTTACACAAACCCATCTCTCATGAGAATGAATGGAACACTTAGCACTCATTGGCTCTGGGTGATGCTCACAGAGGTGAAGCACTGGGACTTCCCGGGAGGTCACCCAT
>MU224774.1:223614-253013 GCA_018584345.1 Thuja plicata | reverse complement strand
GCCCAAAGCAAATCCAACAATACCAATCACTGCGCCCACAATAATTCTGGTTTTGCGTTTGGAGGAGAATAGTGGATCAGACTTTGAAGCTGCAGAGGCGGCTACTCTAATAAAGACATTAGAATTGATTTGTGATGAAGAATTATGCATGGTTGGAAAGTCCCCCATCCAGATTCGGCATGGCCCTGAAGGCGGGTCGAAAGTAAAAGCAGTGCAGGAGCAGTTGTGGAGGCACGCTTTCTCACAATCATTCTTTGTCGTTGCAGGGTATTCAGAGAAATCAGGCTTATCAGGCAACGTTGCTGTCAAGTAGATGAATCTGTCAGTGCTACCATTTTGGGCATCACAGTTTAACGGGCTCTGTCGAACACAGCCAGTAGACGACCAATCTTGTGAATTCCAGAGGTGATTGTCTGTGGGGATGAAGCCTTCCATGCATCTGCAGAACTGAACATTGTTGGAGTTGCAGATTCCGTAAGCACCACAGACATTATATACAGTACATTGATCTCTCTACCCAAGATAATCACAATCCCAAAGCCATGCAATCAGGGGAAACACTCCGCGCGTAGCATGTATTGACAATGCCATTTGGTCTTCTGAAATGTTACATTCATTCCTTCTTTTCCCATTTTCCCTCCTTCACACAATAAAAGTTACATTTTTTTTTATTTATTTTTTTACTTTTATGCACGTGTTGGTCGCAATTTCGACCAACACGGGCATAAAAGTAAAAAAAAGAAAAGTTAACTTTTATATTGCGACCAAACAAACCAATTTTGCAAGTTGGTCGAAAAGTTTGGTCACAATTTAGGGTCAAATCTATTAGTGGATAATGAGCTATAATCTCATAATAAGTCATTCTAAGGTTCCACAATGTTGAATTGGTCAACCGTTCATTGATAATGAGCTGTAATCTCATAACAAGTCATTCTAAGGTTCTAGATCACTGAACTGGTCAACTGTTCACTGATAATGAGCTGTAATCTCATAACAATCTGTTCTAAGGTTCTACATCGCCGAATCAGTGAATTGTTTACTGATAATGAGAAATAATCTCATAACAAGCCATTCTAAGGTTCCACATAGCCAAATCGGTCAACCGTTCATTGATAATGAGCTACAATCTCATAACAAATTGTTTTGAGGTTCCACATCACCGAATCGGTCAACCATTCACTCATAATGAGTTGTAATCTCATAACAATCCGTTCTGAGGTTCTAGATCGCTGAATCGGTCAACTGTTTGTTGATAATGAGCTGTAATCTCATAACAAGCTATTCTAAGGTTCCACATCACCGAATTGGTCAACTGTTTGCTGATTATGAGCTGTAATCTAATAAAAAGTTGTTCTAAGGTTCTAGATCACCGAATGGGTCAATCGTTCATTGATAATGAGCTGTAATCTCATAACAAGCTGTACTAAGGTTCCACATCACCAAATCCATCAACCATTCATTGATAATGAGCTACAATCTCATAACAAGTCATTTTGAGGTTCCACATCACCGACTCGGTCAACCATTCATTGATAATGAGCTACAATATCATAACAAGTCATTGTAAGATTCAACATCGCCAAATCGGTCAACCATTCACTGATAATGAGCTATAATCTCATAACAAGTCATTCTGAGGTTCTAGATCATCGAATCGGTCAATCATTCACTGATAATGAGCTGTAATCTCATAACAAGCCATGCTAAGGTTCCACATCGCCGAATCGGTCAACAGTTCAATGATAATGAGCTACAATCTCATAACAAGTCATTCTAAGGTTTCACATCACCGAATCGGTGAATCATTCATTGATAATGAGCTAAAATCTCATAACAAATCATTCTAAGGTTCCACATCACCGAATCAGTCGACCATTCATTGATAATGAGTTGTAATCTCATAATAAGCCATTCTGAGGTTCTAGATCACCAAATCAGTCAACTATTCACTGATAATGAGCTGTAATCTCATAACAAGCTGTTCTGAGGTTCCACATCATTGAATCAGTCAACCGTTCATTGATAATGAGCTACAATCACATAACAAGTCATTCTAAAGTTCCACATTGCTGAATCAGTCAACCGTTCACTGATAATGAGCTGTAATCTCATAAAAAGCCATTCTAAGGTTCTAGATCACCGAATCAGTCAACCGTTCACTGATAATGAGCTATAATCTCATGACAAGCTATTCTGAGGTTTCACATCGCCGAATCGGTCAATCACTCGCATATAATGAGCTATAATCTCATAACAAGCCATTCTGAGGTTCTAGATCGCTGAATCGGTGAACCGTTCATTGTTAATAAGCTATAATCTCATAACAAGCTGGTCTAAGGTTCCACATCGCCAAATCGGTCAACCGTTCATTAATAATGAGCTACAATCTCATTAGTTGTTTTGAGGTTCCACATCACCAAATCGATCAACCATTCTTTGATAATGAGTTGTAATCTCATAACAAGCCGTTCTAAGGTTCTAGATCACCTAATCGGTCAACCTTTTTCTTGATAATGAGATGTAATCTCATAATAAGTCATTATGAGGATCCACATCACCGAATCGGTCAACCATTTGCTAATAATGAGCTGTAATCTCATAACAAGCCATTCTAACGTTCTAGATCATCGAATCAGTCAACCATTCACTGATAATGAGCTGTAATCTCATAACAAGCCGCTCTGAGGTTCCACATCACAGAATTGGTCAACCATTTGCTGATAATAAGCTGTAATCTCATAAAAAATTGTTTTGAGGTTCTAGATCGCCGAATTGGTCAATCGTTGATTAATAATGAGCTGTAATCTCATAAAAAGCCATTCTAAGGTTCCACATTGCTGAATCGGTCAACCATTCTTTGATAATGAGCTATAATCTCATAACAAGTCATTCTGAGGTTTCACATCGCTGAATCGGTCAACCATTCACTGATAATGAGTTGTAATCTCATAACAAGCCATTCTGAGGTTCTAGATCACCGAATCGGTCAACCATTCACTGATAATGAGTTGTAATCTCATAACAAGCTATTTTGAGGTTCCAAATTGCTGAATCGATCAACTATTTGCTGATAATGAGCTGTAATCTCATAACAGGCCATTCTAAGGTTCTAAATCGCTGAATAAGTCAACTGTTTATTGATAATGAGCTGTAATCTCATAACAAGCCATTCTGAGGTTCTACATCGTCGAATGGGTCAACCATTTACTAATAATGAGTTGTAATATCATAACAAGTCATTCTGACTGGTTCGTTGATAATGACCTACAATCTCATAACAAGTCATTCTGAGGTTCCACATTGCTGAATCGGTCAACCGTTTACTAATAATGAGTTGTAATATCATAACAAGCCATTCTGAGGTTCTAGATCATCAAATCGGTCAACTGTTCACTGATAATGAGCTGTAATCTCATAACAAGCCATTCTGAGGTTCTAGATCACTGAATCGGTCAACCATTCACTGATAATGAGCTGTAATCTCATAACAAGTCATTCTAAGGTTCTAGATCATTGAATCAGTCAACCGTTCATTGATAATGAGCTGTAATCTCATAACAAGCCATTATGAGGTTCCACATCGCTGAATCAGTCAACTGTTCATTGATAATGAGCTACAATCTCATAATAAGTCATTTTGAGTTTCCACATCACTAAATCGGTTAGTTGTTCATTGATAATGAGGTACAATCTCATAACAAGTCATTCTGAGGTTCTACATCACTAAATTGGTCAACCATTCACTGATAATGAGCTATAATCTCATAACAACCCATTCTGAGGTTCTAGATTGCCGAATCGGTCAACCATTCACTGATAATGAGCTGTAATCTCATAACAAGCCATTCTGACATTCCACATTGCCGAATCATTCAACCGTTCATTGATAATGAGCTACAATCTCATAACAAGTCATTATGATGTTCCACATCACCGAATCAGTCAACCATTCATTGATAATGAGCTACAATCTCATAACAAGTCATTCTGAGGTTCCACATTGCCGAATCTGTCAATCATTTGTTGATAATGATCTGTAATCTCATAACAAGCTATTATGAGGTTCTAGATCACCGAGTCGGTCAACAGTTCATTGATAATGAGCTACAATCTCATAATAAGTCATTCTAACATTCCACATCACCGAATTGGTCAATCGTTTGCTGATAATGAGCTATAATCTTATAACAAACCATTTTGAGATTCTAGATCGCTGAATTAGTCAACCATTCATTGATAATGAGCTATAACCTCATAACAAGCCATTGTGAGGTTTCACATCGCCGAATCAGTGAATCGTTCATTAATAATGAGTTATAATCTCATAACAAGTCATTCTGAGGTTCCACATCACTGAATCAGTTAGCCATTCATTGGTAATGAGGTATAATCTCATAACAAGTTATTATGAGGTTCCACATCACTGACTCAGTCAACTATTCACTGATAATGAGCTGTAATCTCATAACAAACTATTCTTAGGTTCTAGTTCACCAAATCGGTCAACCGTTCACTAATAATTAGCTGTAATCTCAGAACAAGCTATTTTGAGGTTCCACATTGCCAAATCGGTCAACCATTCATTGATAATGAGCTAGAATCTCATAACAAGTCATTTTGAGGTTCCACATCACTGAATTAGTCAACCGTTCATTGATAATGAGCTACAATCTCATAACAAGTCATTTCGAAGTTTCACATTGCCGAATCGGTCAACCGTTCACTGATAATGGGTTGTAATCTCATAACAAGCCATTCTAAGGTTCTAGATCACTGATTTGGTCAACCATTCACTAATGATGAGTTGTAATCTCATAACAAGCCATTCTGAGGTTCCACATTGCCGAATCAGTCAACCATTCATTGATAATGAGGTACAATCTCATAACAAGTCATTCTAAGGTTCCACATCACCGAATCAGTCAACCATTTGCTGATAATGAGCTGTAATCTCATATCAAGCTATTTTGAGGTTCTAGATCACCGAATCAGTCAACGGTTCACTGATAATGAGCTCTAATCTCATAACAAGCTATTCTGAGGTTCTACATTATTGAATCGGTCAACCGTTCATTGATAATGAGCTACAATCTCATAACAAGTTGTTTTGAGGTTCCACATTGCTGAATCAGTCAATCATTCACTGATAATGAGTTGTAATCTTATAACAAGCCATTCTGATGTTCTAGATCACCGAATCGATCAACCATTTACTGATAATGAGCTATAATCTCATAAAATACTGTTCTGAGGTTCCACATCACCAAATCGGTCAACTATTCATTGATAATGAGCTACAATCTCATAACAAGTCATTCTAAGGTTCCACATTACCGAATTGGTCAACCGTTCACTGATAATGAGGTATAATCTCATAACAAGCCATTCTGAGGTTCTTGATCGCCGAATCAGTCAACTGTTCATTGATAATAAGTTGTAATCTCATAACAAGCCATTCTAAGGTTCCACATCACCGAATCAGTCAACCGTTTGCTGATAATGAGCTGTAATCTCATAATAAGCCATTCTAAGGTTCTAGATCACCAAATGAGTCAGCCGTAAGCTGATAATGAGCTATAATCTCATAACAAACTGTTATAAGGTTCCACATCGCCGAATCGGTCAACCATTTACTGATAATGAGTTGTAATCTCATAACAAGCCATTCTAACGTTCTAGATCACTGAATTGATCAACCGTTCACTGATAATAAGTTGTAATCTCATAACAAGCCATTCTGAGCTTCCACATCGCTGAATCAGTCAACCGTTTATTGATAATGAGCTACAATCTAATAACAAGTCATTCTAAGCTTCCACATCATCGAATCAGTCAACCGTTCACTGATAATGAGTTACAATCTCATAACAAGCCATTATGAGGTTCTAGATTATAGAATATATCAACCGTTCACTAATAATGAGCTATATTCTCATAACAAGTTGTTCTGAGGTTCCACATCACCGAATCGGTCAACTGTTTGCTGATAATGAGCTATAATCTCATAACAAGCCATGTTAAGGTTCTATATCACTAAATCGGTCAACTATTCATTGATAATGAGCTATAATCTCATAACAAGCCATTCTAAGGTTCCACATCGCCAAATCGGTCAACCATTCATTGATAATTAGCTACAATCTCATAAAAAGTCATTCTAAGGTTACACATCACCAAATTAGTCAAATTTTTATTGATAATGAGCTACAATCTCATAACAAGTAATTCTGAGGTTCCACATCACCGAAAATGTTAACCATTTGCTAATAATGAGCTGTAATCTCATAACAAGCCATTTTGAGGTTCTAGATCATCGAATCAGTCAACCATTCACTGATAATGAGTTGTAATCTCATAATAAGCCATTTTGAGGTTCCACATCACCGAATCGGTCAACCATTCATTGATAATGAGCTACAATCTCATAACAGGTCATTTTGAGGTTCTACATCACCGAATCAGTCAACTGTTCATTAATAATGAGCTACAATCTCATAACAAGTCATTCTAAGGGACCACATCACTGAATCGATCAACCGTTCACTGATAATGAGCTGTAATCTCATAACAAGCCATTGTGAGGTTCTAAATTGTCAAATCGGTCAACTGTTCACTGATAATGAGCTGTAATCTCATAAAAAGCCATTTTGAGGTTCTAGATTGTCGAATCGGTCAACCGTTCATTGATAATGAGCTATAATCTCATAACAAGCTATTTTGAGGTTCCACATCGCTAAATCGGTCAACCATTTGCTGATAATGAGCTATAATCTCATAACAATTCATTTTGAGGTTCTCGATCACCAAATCAGTCAACCATTCATTGATAATGAGCTGTAATCTCATAATAAGCCATTCTGAGGTTCTGCATCACCAAATTAGTCAACCATTCATTGATAATGAGCTACAATCTCATAACAAGTTGTTCTGAGGTTCCACATCGCTGAATCGGTCAACCGTTGGCTAATAATGAGTTGTAATCTCATAACAAGCTATTTTGAGGTTCTCGATTACCAAATCGGTCAACTGTTCACTGATAATGAGCTATAATCTCATAACAAGCCATTCTGAGGTTCCACATCATCGAATTGGTCAATCGTTCATTGATAATGAGCTACAATCTTGTAACAAGTCATTTTTAGGTTCCACATCACTGAATCGGTCAACCATTCATTGATAATGAGCTACAATATCATAACAAGTCATTCTAAGGTTCCACATTGCCTAATCGGTCAACCATTCATTGATAATGAGCTGTAATCTCATAACAAACCATTCTGAGGTTCTAGATCATAGAATCGGTCAACTGTTTACTGATAATGATCTGTAATCTCATAACAAGCCATTCTAAGGTTCCACATCACCGAATCGGTCAACCATTCATTGATAATGAGCTACAATCTCATAATAAGTCATTTTGAGGTTCCACATAACTGAATCGGTCAACCATTCATTGATAATGAGCTACAATCTTATAACAAGTCATTCTGAGGTTCCAAATCACCAAATCAGTCAACCATTCACTGATTATGAGCTGTAATCTCACAACAAGCCATTCTGAGGTTCTAGATCACCGAAGCAGTCAACCGTTCACTGATAATGAGCTGTAATCTCATAACAAGCCCTTCTGAGGTTCCACATTGCTGAATCGGTCAACTGTTCATTGATAATGAGCTACACTCTTATAACAAGTCATTCTAAGGTTCCACATAACCAAATCGGTTAACCATTCGCTGGTAATAAGCTATAATCTCATAACAAGCCATTCTAAGGTTCTAGATCACCGAATCGATCAACCGTTCACTGATAATGAGCTATAATCTCGTAACAAGCTATTCTGAGATTCCACATCGCCGAATCAATCAACCGTTCATTGATAATGAGCTATAATCTCATAACAAGCCATTCTGAGGTTTTAGATCACCAAATCCGTCAATCATTCATTGATAATGAGCTGTAATCTCATAACAGGCCATTCTGAGTTTCCACATCACCGAATCGGTCAACCATTCATTGATAATGAGCTACAATCTCATAACAAGTTATTCTGAGGTTCCACATTGCCAAATCAGTCAACCATTTGCTGATAATGATTTGTAATCTCATAACAAGCCATTGTGAGGTTCTAGATCACTGAATTGGTCAACCCTTCACTGATAGTGAGCTGTAATCTCATAACAAGCCCTTCTAAGGTTCCACATCACTGAACCGTTCAACTGTTTACTAATAATGAGTTGTAATTTCATAACAAGCCATTCTGAGATTCTAGATTGCCGAATCGGTCAACCGTTCACTTATAATGATTTATATTCTCATAACAAGCCATTTTTAGGTTCCACATCGCTGAATCGGTCAACTATTCATTGATAATGAGCTACAATCTCATAACAAGTCATTCTGAGGTTCCACATTGCCAAATTTGTCAACCATTCACTGATAATGAGTTGCAATCTCATAACAAGTTGTTCTAAGGTTCTAGATCGCCGAATTGGTCAATCATTTGCTGATAATGAGTTGTAATCTCATAACAAGCCATTCTGAGGTTCTAGATCACCGAATCGGTCAACCGTTCACTGATAATGAGCTCTAATCTCATAACAAGCCATTCTGAGGTTCTACATCACTGAATCAGTCAGCTGTTCATTGATAATGAGCTAGAATCTCATAACAAGTCATTCTGAGGTTCCACATCACTGAATTGGTCAACCATTCACTAATAATGAGTTGCAATCTCATAACAAGCTATTCTAAGGTTCTATATCGCTGAATCGGTCAACCGTTCACTGATAATGAGTTATAATCTCATAACAAGTTATTCTAAAGTTCCACATCAACGAAGTGGTCAACCATTCACTGATAATGTGTTGTAATCTCATAACAAGCTATTTAGAAGTTCTAGATTACCGAATCGGTCAACCGTTCATTGATAATGAGCTATAATCTCATAATAAGCTATTTTGAGGTTCTACATCACCGAATTGGTCAACCATTCATTAATAATGAGCTACAATCTCATAACAAGTCATTCTAAGATTCCACATCACTGAATCGATCAACCGTTCACTGATAATGAGCTACAATCTCATAAGATTTTATTCTAAGGTTTTACACTATTGAATCGGTCAACCATTCACTGATAATGAGTTGTAATCTCATAACAAGCTATTTTGAGGTTCTAGATCACTGAATCGGTCAACCGTTCATTGATAATGAGCTATAATCTTACAACAAGCCATTATGAGATTCCACATCATTGAATCGGTCAATCATTCATTGATAATAAGCTATAATCTCATAACAAGTCATTCTGAGGTTCCACATTACTGAATTGGTCAACTGTTCATTGACAATGAGCTACAATCTCATAACAAGTCATTTTGAGGTTCCACATTGCTGAATCAGTCAACCATTCACTGATAATGAGCTGTAATCTCATAACAAGCCATTCTAAGGTTCTAGATTGCCGAATTGGTCAACCATTCACTAATAATGAGCTGTAATCTCATAATAAGTCCTTTTGAGGTTCCACATCGCTGAATCACTAAACCATTCATTGATAATGAACTGCAATCTCATAACAAGTCATTCTAAGGTTCCACATCACCAAATCGGTCAACCGTTCACTGATAATGAGATGTAATCTCATAATAAGCCATTCTGAGGTTCTAGATCACCGAATCAGTCAACCGTTCACTGATAATGAGATGTAATCTCATAACAAGTCATTTTGAGTTTCTACATCACTGAATCGGTCAACTATTTATTGATAATGAGCTACAATATCATAACAAGTCATTCTGAGGTTCCACATCATGAACTCAGTCAATCGTTCATTGATAATGAGCTACAATCTCATAACAAGTCATTCTGAGGTTCCAAATCACCAAATCGGTCAACCATTCACTGATAATGAGCTATAATCTCATAAAAAGCCATTCTAAGGTTCTAGATCACCAAATTGGTCAATCATTCACTGATAATGAGCTGTAATCTCATAACAAGCCCTTCTAAGGTTCCACATCACCGAATCGGTCAACCGTTCATTGATAATGAGATACAATCTCATAACAAGTCATTCTAAGGTTCCACATCCCTGAATCAGTCAACTCTTCACTGGTAATGAGATATAATCTCATAACAAGCCGTTTTGAGGTTCTAGATCACCAAATTAGTCAACCATTCACTGATAATGAGCTGTAATATCATAACAAGCTGTTCTAAGGTTCCACATCGCCGAATCGGTCAACCGTTCCCTGATAATGAGCTGTAATCTCATAAAAATTCATTCTGAGGTTCTAGATCGCTAAATCAGTCAACCGTTCATTGATAATGAGTTGTAATCTCATAACAAGCCATTCTGAGGTTCCACATCACTGAATCGGTCAACCATTCATTGATAATGAGCTACAATCTCATAACAAGTTATTCTAAGGTTCCACATCACTAAATCGGTCAACCATTCACTGATAATGAGGTGTAATCTCATAACAAGCCATTCTGAGGTTCTAGATCACTAAATCGGTCAACCGTTCACTGATAATGAGCTATAATCTCATCACAAGCTATTCTGAGGTTCCACATCGCTAAATCGGTCAACCATTCACTGATAATGAGCTATAATCTCATAACAAGCTATCTTGAGGTTCTAAATCACTGAATCAGTCAACCGTTCATTGATAATGAGCTAAAATCTTATAACAAGTCATTCTATAGTTCCACATCGCTGAATCGGTCAACCGTTTATTGATAATGAGCAACAATCTCATAACAAGTTATTCTGAGGTTACACATCATTGAATCGATTAACTGTTCAATTATAATGAGCTACAATCTCATAGCAAGTCATTCTAAGGTTCCACATCACTAAATCAGTCAACCGTTCACTGATAATGTGTTTTGATCTCATAACAAGCCATTCTGAGGTTTTAGATCACCAAATCGGTCAACCATTCACTGATAATGAGCTGTTATCTCATAACAAGCCATTCTAAGGTTTTATATCGCCAAATTGGTCAACCGTTTATTTATAATGAGCTATAATCTTATAACAAGTCATTTTGAGGTTTCACATCAACAAATTGATCAACCATTCATTGATAATGAGCTACAATCTCATAACAAGTCATTATGAGCTTCCACATCACCGAATCGGTCAACCATTTGCTGATAATGAGCTATAATCTCATAACAAGTCGTTCTGAGTTTTAGATCACTGAATCAGTCAACCGTTCACTGATAATGAGCTATAATCTCATAACAAGCCATTTTGAGGTTCCACATCACTGAACCGGTCAACTATTCATTGATAATGAACTACAATCTCATAACAAGTCATTCTAAGGTTCCACATCGCCAAATCGGTCAACCATTCATTGATAATGAGCTGTAATCTCATAACAAGCCGTTTTGAGGTTCCACGTCACTGAATCAGTCAACCGTTTCCTAATAATAACCTGTAATCTCATAACAAGCCATTTTGAAGTTCTAGATCACCGAATCGGTCAACCGTTCACTGATAATGAGCTGTAAACTCATAAAAAGCTATTCTAAGATTCTAGATCACCGAATCAGTCAACCATTCATTGATAATGAGCTGTAATCTCATAACAAGCCCTTCTGAGGTTCCACATCCCTGAATCTGTCAACCGTTTATTGATAAACAGCTACAATCTCATAACAAGTTGTTCTGAGGTTCCACATCACCAAATTGGTCAATCATTTACTGATATGAGTTGTAATCTCATAACAAGCTGTTCTAAGGTTCTAGATCACCAAATCGGTCAACTGTTCACTGATAATGAGCTGTAATCTCATAACAAGCTATTCTGAGGTTCCACATCACTGAATCTATCAACTATTCACTGATAATGAGCTATAATATCATAACAAGCCATTCTAAGGTTCTAGATTGCCAAATTAGTCAACCGTTCATTGATAATGAGCTGTAATCTCATAACAAGCCATTCTAAGGTTCCACATTGCCGAATCAGTCAACCATTCATTGATAATGAGCTACAATCTCATAACAAGTCATTCTCAGGGTCCACATCACTGAATCAGTCAACTATTCATTGATAATGAGAGACAATCTCATAACAAGTCATTCTAAGGTTCCACATCACCGAATCGATCAACTATTTGCTAATAATGAGCTATAATCTCATAACAAGTCATTTTGAGGTTCTAGATTGTTGAATCAGTCAACCGTTCACTGATAATGAGCTGTAATCTCATAAAAAGCTATTTTGAGGTTCCACATCATCAAATCGGTCAACCGTTCATTGATAATGACCTACAATCTCATAACAAGTCATTCTGAGGTTTCACATCACCAAATTGGTCAAACATTCATTGATAATGAGCTATAATCTCATAACAAGTTGTTCTTAGGTTCCACATCGCTGAATTGATCAACCGTTCATGGATAATGAGCTATAATCTCATAACAAGCTATTCTAAGGTTCCTGTTACCCAAAATTCCCCATCCTATGTTTTTTTGGCCTTTTCTGTGTTTCTCGCCAAGATGGTCATGCCTCCCTTTTCAAAAAATCAGACCTTATGTCAATCGCGGTAAAATTTTTCTCAAGTTTTAAGTTGTGCGACTGCGCGACGAGCTGCCAGTCGCGGTCATCGCTCAGTCGCAACCTTTTCCTGCATAGGTCCATTTCCCCCCCGAATGAGCGATGAGCTGAGGATTATGTCATCGCGAAATCGCGATCAGTTTAAGTCAGATCGTTCTTGCCTTGCGACCGAGCGGGTCAATTTTTTCAATGCCTCATCGCGCAGTCGCGATGTCTATGTCATGTCGGGTTCCTAGCTCATGAGTGCGTGACGAGCAAGAATAGGAGCTCATCGCTCGGTCGCTGAGCAAAGCACATGAAAGAGAAACAGGTCGCGAGTGTGCGACCGGAAAAGGAAGCTGCTCATCGCTCAGTCGCCGAGCAAAGGGGAGGAAAAGATAGCTGCTCGCGACTGTGTGACGAGTGAAAAAAGGGCTCGGTCGCTCACTCGCTGAGCAATGGACGCAAAGGTAAAATAACCTGCGAGTGTGCAACTGAGTAGAAGGAGGAGTCGCGCACTCGCCAAAGATAAGAGATAAAAGGAATGTAGCTCACGGGTGAGATACGAGCTGGAAGATCCATGTGGTCGCGCAGTCGCTGAGCCATAAGGTTGAGCAGAATGCAGCTCGCAACTGTGCGATGAGCAAAGAGATGTCCCATCGCGCACTCGCTGTTAGAACTAAATGAAGTAAAAATGGCCTGCAACTGTGCGACCGAAGGAAATAAAAGGATGTCGCTCAGTCGCTGAGAAAAAAGATGAAAGATAAGAGGCTCGCGACTGCGCGATCAAGAAAAAGACAAGTGCTCGTCGCTCTGTCGCCAGACATTACAGACAAAGAAGGATACGCTCACGACTGAGCGATTGATGAAGATATTGTGCTCGTCGCCTGCTTGCCCAGAAAGTAAAATAACGAGAGGGTTACTCGCAAGTGCGTGATCACAGAAAAGGTGAAGAGAAAAGAGCTCGTCGCGCACTCGTGCATAAAATGAAGGACAGAGTAAAGTCTAGGCGACTGTGCGACGCAGAATAAATAAAAAGAAAGAGCATTGGCGCTCAGTCACTGAAAGGGAAGCGTTATAAGAATGTAGCTCGCGACTGAGCGATTAGCAAGAGAAAAGCGCTCGTCGTGCACTCGCGCATGAAACAGAAACAGAGTATGGGAGGCTGCGAGTAAGCAACAAAGCAGAGATGATTTGTTCTTTTGCAGGGATTTCCAAATTTGATCAGAGTATGCTAATTACAGGATTATGCAAGAGGCAGTCGGCTGATCTCTGTTTAGATCAGATCTTCTCGAAGGAAAAGAATCAGATATTTTGTGGAAAATCTGATTTTGGGGGAATCAGAGCATACAGTTGACAGGTGTGCAGAGCAGTTATTGAATTTCAAATACTTTTACGACTCTTCTAGAGGGATATGACCGCTTCTGCAGATGAACATTTATGTTGATATTTTGAAAGGATGACTTTCAGGGGCTAGGCGGTGGCTTGATAGGAAAAGATCTGATCGGGAAGTTATTGAAAAATGCAGTTGGCTTCGAAATAGTATAAATATGAGTTGAAGACTCATCTTGTAAGTGTTGGAAGAATGTAGAAGGCATGCTTTGTTAGCAACTTTCTGATACTTGTAGTATTTTTTGCTCCTGTGTCTATTCTTTCATCCATCTACTTCTCTTCTAGTTCTATGACAACTTGCTGTTATTGTAATTACCTTTTGCCTCATTTTGTGTAATTCATGTTTATCCTCTTTTGCAATCAATGACTGTGTAGATGTTTTACCCCTTATTGATCAAGCTGATTCTGGTTCATTGTGGGTTGTGTCTATTTCGCTTGGATTACTGTATTGTGAAGTTTTATCTTCCCTTGTAGTAATTTTAGTCTCTGACCTTCACATGTTTGCTAAGAATCATGTGGTAGAAGTTGTGTTAGTTGAGTTATATGGATGTGTAGTGCAGTTTCAAGGTAGAAGAAAGAAGGCCCTATCTTGGTGTATCACCCTTCCCTTTCAAGTAATTTGGTTTTCTGCATCTCCTTCTCCCTTTTCCTTGCAAGAGATAGTTTTAGGTGCATCCTGATAGTAGAGGAAGCCGGCTTTCTCTAGAGATTCAACCTCGTAGTTCAAGTCCCACAACTTGGAGGTTGATTCCATGTTTCACTAGGTTGCTGTTAGAGAAGCTTTCAGCAAGGGTGCAAACCTCAGTGACAATAGTTCCACATAGTTGAATCGATCAACCGTTCATTGATAATGAGCTATAATCTCATAACAAGTTGTTCTGAGATTTCACATTGGCAAATCAGTCAACCATTCGCTAATAATGAGTTGTAATCTCATAACAAGCCATTCTAAGGTTCTAGATGGCCGAATCAGTGAACCGTTCACTCATAATGAGCTGTAATCTCATAACAAGCTATTCTGAGGTTCCACATCACCGAATTGGTCAACCATTCACTGATAATGAGCTATAATCTCATAACAAGCTATTCTAAGGTTCTAGATCACCGAATTGGTCAACCGTTCTTTGATAATGAGTTGTAATCTAATAATAAGTTGTTCTGAGGTTCAACATCACTGAATCGGTCAACCATTCATTGATAATGAGCTACAATCTTATAACAAGTCATTCTAAGGTTTCACATCATCGAATCGGTCAACCGTTTATTGATAATGAGATACAATCTCATAATAAGTTGTTCTGAGGTTCCACATCACTGAATCGGTCGACTGTTCACTGATAATGAGTTGTAATCTCATAACAAACTATTCTGAGGTTCTAGATCACCAAATTGGTCAACCATTCACTGATAATGAGCTGTAATCTCATAAAAAGCCATTCTGGGGTTCCACATCACTGAATCGGTCAAACATTCATTGATAATGAGCTATAATTGCATAACAAGTCATTCTAAAGTTCCACATCGCTAAATCAGTCAACTGTTCACTGATAATGATTTGTAATCTCATAACAAGCCATTCTGAGGTTCTAGATCGCCAAATCAGTCAACCGTTCACTGATAATGAGTTTTAATCTCATAATAAGCTATTCTGAGGTTCCACATCACCGAATTGGTCAATCATTCACATATAATGAGCTATAATCTCATAACAAGCCATTCTAAGGTTCTAGATTGCCGAATCGGTGAACCATTCATTGATAATAAGCTGTAATCTCATAACAAGCCATTCTGAGGTTCCACATCTCTGAATCGATCATTCATTCATTAATAATGAGATTCAATCTCATAAGTTGTTCTGAGGTTGCACATCACCAAATCGATCAACCATTCTTTGATAATGAGTTGTAATCTCATAACAAGCCATTCTGAGGTTCTAGATCACCGAATCGGTCAACCGTTCATTTCAAATGAGATGTAATCTCATAACAAGTCATTCTAAGGATCCACATCACCGAATTGGTCAACCATTTCCTAATAATGAGCTGTAATCTCATAACAAGCCATTCTAAGGTTCTAGATCGCCGAATCGGTCAACCCTTCACTGATAATGAGCTGTAATCTCATAACAAGCTATTCTGAGATTCTACATCGCCAAATTGGTCAACCATTTACTGATAATGAGCTGTAATCTCATAACAAGTTGTTCTGAGGTTCTAGATCACCGAATCAGTTAACCATTCACTGATAATGAGCTGTAATCTCATAACAAGCTGTTCTGAGGTTCCACATCACTGAATCAGTCAACCATTCATTGATAATGAGCTACAATCTCATAAGAAGTCATTCTAAGGTTCCACATCACCGAATCGGTCAACCATTCGCTGATAATGAGTTGTAATCTCATAACAAGCCATTTTGAGGTTCTAGATCACCGAATTGGTCAACCATTCACTGAGAATGAGCTATAATCTCATAACAAGCTGTTTTGAGGTTCCAAATTTCTAAGTCGATCAACAAGCTATTCTAAGATTCTAGGTCACTGAATCGGTCAACCATTCATTGATAATGAGCTGTAATCTCATAACAAGCCATTCTGAGGTTCCACATCGCCAAATGGGTCAACCGTTCATTGATAATGAGCTACAATGTCATAAAAAGTCATTCTGAGGTTCCACATCATTGAATCAATCAACCGTTTGCTGATAATGAGTTTTAATCTCATAACAAGCCATTTTGAGGTTCTAGATCGCTGAATTCCTCAACCCTTCACTGATAATGAGCTGTAATCTCATAACAAGCCATTCTGAGGTTCTAGAACAGTGAATCGGTCAACCGTTCACTGATAATGAGCTGTAATCTCATAACAAGTCATTCTGAGGTTCTAGATCATTGAATCAGTCAACCGTTCATTGATAATGAGCTATAATCTCATAACAAGCCATTCTGAGGTTCCACATCACTGAATTGGTCAACCATTCATTGATAATGACCTACAATCTCATAACAAGTCATTCTGAGTTTCCACATCACTGAATCGGTCAACTGTTCATTGATAATGTGGTACAATCTCATAACAAGTCATTCTGACATTCCACATCACCAAATCGGTCAACCATTCACTGATAATGAGCTGTAATCTCATAACAACCCATTTTGAGGTTCTAGATCACCGAATCAGTCAACCATCACTGATAATGAGCTGTAATCTCATAATAAGCTATTCTGAGGTTCCACCTTGCCGAATCGGTCAATCATTCATTGATAATGAGCTACAATCTCATAACAAGTCATTCTGATGTTCCACATCACCGAATCAGTCAACCATTCATTGATAATGAGCTACAATCTCATAACAAGTCATTCTAAGGTTCCACATTGCCAAATTTGTCAATCATTGGCTGATAATGAGCTGTAATCTCATAACAAGCAATTTTGAGGTTCTAGATCACCGAATCGGTCAACCGTTCACTGATAATGAGTTTTAATCTCATAACAAGCCGTTCTAAGGTTCCACATCGTTGAATCGGTCAACCGTTCACTGATAATGAGCTACAATCTCATAACAAGTCATTCTAACATTCCACATAACTAAATTGGTCAATCATTTGCTGATAATGAGCTATAATCTCATAACATGCCATTCTGAGGTTCTAGATCACCAAATCAATCAACCGTTCATTGTTAATAAATTGTAATCTAATAACAAGCCATTGTGAGGTTCCACATCACTGAATTGGTCAACCGTTTATTAATAATGAGCTACAATCTCATTACAAGTCATTCTGAGGTTCCACATCACCGAATTGGTTAGTCATTCATTGATAATGAGGTATAATCTCATAACAAGTCATTTTAAGGTTCCACATCATGGAATCGGTCAACCGTTCCCTAATAATGAGCTGTAATCTCATAACAAGCCATTCTGAGGTTCTAGTTTGCTGAATCGGTCAACCATTCATTGATAATGAGCTATAATCTTAGAATAAGCCATTCTGAGGTTCCACATTGCCAAATTGGTCAACCGTTCATTGATAATGAGCTACAGTCTCATAACAAGTCATTCTGAGGTTCCACATCACTGAATCAGTCAATCGTTCATTGATAATGAGCTATAATCTCATAATAAGTCATTTTGAGGTTCCACATTGCCAAATCGGTCAACCGTTCACTGATAATGAGCTATAATTTCATAACAAGCCATTCTGAGGTTTTAGATCACTAAATTGGTCAACCATTCACTGATAATGAGCTATAATCTCATAACAAGCTATTCTGAGGTTCCACATTGCCGAATTGGTCAATTGTTCATTGATAATGAGCTATAATCTCATAAGAAGTCATTCTAAGGTTCCACATCACTGAATCGGTCAACCATTTGCTGATAATGAGCTGTAATCTTATATCAAGCCATTTTGAGGTTCTAGATCACCAAATCAGACAACCGTTCGCTGATAATGAGCTATAATCTCATAACAACCTATTCTGAGGTTCCACATCACCGAATTAGTCAACCGTTCACTCATAATGAGTTGTAATTTGATAACAAGCCATTCTGAGGTTGTAGATCACCAAATCTGTCAACCGTTCATTGATAATGAGCTGTAATATCATAACAAGCCATTCTAAGGTTCCACATCGCCGAATCGGTCAACTGTTCATTGATAATGAGCTACAATCTCATAACAAGTTGTTTTGAGGTTCTACATTATCAAATCGGTCAACCATTCATTGATAATGAGCCACAATCTCATAACAAGTTGTTTTGAGGTTCCACATCACTGAATTAGTCAATCATTCACTGATAATGAGTTGTAATCTTATAGCAAGCCAGTCTAAGGTTCTAGATCACCGAATCGATCAACCGTTCACTGATAATGAGCTATAATCTCATAAAAAGTTGTTCTAAGGTTCCACATCACTGAATCGGTCAATAGTTCATTGATAATGAGCTACAATCTCATAACAAGTCATTCTAAGGATCCACATTACTGAATCAGTCAACCGTTCCCTGATAATGAGCTGTAATCTCATAACAAGCCATTCTGAGGTTCTTGATCACCGAATCGGTCAACCATTCACTGATAATGAGCTGTAATCTAATAACAAGCCGTTCTAAGGTTCCACATTGCCAAATCGGTCAACTATTTGCTGATAATGAGCTGTAATCTCATAACAAGCCATTCTGAGGTTCTAGATCACCGAATCGGTCAATCGTAAGCTGATAATGAGCTATAATCTTATAACAAGCTATTCTGAGGTTCCACATCACTGAATCGGTCAACGATTTGCTAATAATGAGCTGTAATCTTATAACAAGCCATTCTGAGGTTCTAGATCGCCGAATCGGTCAACTGTTCATTGATAATGACCTGTAATCTCATAACAAGCCATTCTGAGGTTCCACATTACCAAATCGGTCAACCGTTCATTGATAATGAGCTACAATCTCATAACAAGTCATTATGAGCTTCCACATCACCGTATAAGTCAACCATTTGCTGATAATGAGTTGTAATCTCATAACAAGTTGTTCTAAGGTTCTAGATCACAGAATTAGTCAACTGCTCACTAATAATGAGTTGTAATCTCATAACAAGCTATTTTAAGGTTCCACATCACCGAATTTGTCAACTATTTGCTGATAATGAGTTGTAATCTCATAAAAAGCCATGCTAAGGTTCTATATCACCGAATCGGTCAACTATTCATTGATAATGAGCTATAATCCCATAACAAGCCATTCTGAGGTTTTACATCGCCAACTTGGTCAATCATTCATTGATAATTAGCTATAATCTCATAACAAGTCATTCTAAAGTTACATATCGCCAAATTGGTCAACTGTTCATTGACAATGAGCTACATTATCATAACAAGTCATTCTGAGGTTCCACATCACTAAAAATGTCAACCCTTTGCTGATAATGAGCTATAATCTCATAGCAAGCCATTCTGAGGTTCCACATCACTGAATCGGTCAACCATTCATTGATAATGAGCTACAATCTCATAACATATCATTCTAAGGTTCTACATCACCGAATCGGTCAACCGTTCATTGATAATGAGAAACAATCTCATAAAAAGTCATTCTAAGGTTCCACATCACTGAATCGGTCAACCATTCACTGATAATGAGCTATAATCTCATAACAAGCCATTCTGAGGTTTTAGATTGTCAAATCAGACAACCATTCACTGATAATGAGCTGTAATCTCATAACAAGCTATTTTGAGGTTCCACATCACCGAGTCAGACAACCGTTCACTGATAATGAGCTGTAACCTCATAACAAGCCATTCTGAGGTTCTAGATGACTAAATCAGTGAACTGTTCATTGATAATGAGTTGTAATCTCATAACAAGCCATTCTGAGGTTCCACATCACCAAATCAGTCAACCGTTCATTCATAATGAGCTACAATCTCATAACATGTTGTTCTGAGGTTCCACATCGCCGAATCAGTCAGCCGTTCATTGATAATGAGCTACAATCTCATAACAAGTCATTCTAAGGTTCCACATTGCCGAATCAGTCAACCATTGGCTAATAATAAGCTATAATCTCATAACAAGCAATTTTGAGGTTCTAGATTGCCAAATCGGTCAATCGTTCACTGATAATGAGCTATAATCTCATAATAAGCCATTCTAAGGTTCCACATCGCCGAATCAGTCAATCATTCATTGATAATGAGCTACAATCTCATAACAATTCATTCTAAGGTTCCACATCTCCAAATCGGTCAACCATTCATTGATAATGAGCTATAATCTCATAACAAGTCATTCTAAGGTTCCACATCACCGAATCGGTCAACCATTCACTGATAATGAGCTGTAATATCATAACAAGCCATTCTAATGTTCTAGATCATAGAATCGGTCAACCGTTCACTGATAATGATCTATAATCTCATAACAAGCTATTCTAAGGTTCCACATCGCCAAATCGGTCAACCGTTCATTGATAATAAGCTACAATCTCATAACAAGTCATTCTGAGGTTCCACATAACTAAATCGGTCAACCATTCATTGATAATGAGCTACAATCTCATAACAAGTCATTCTGAGGTTCCAAATCACCAAATCACTCAACCATTCACTGATAATGAGCTATAATCTCATAACAAGCTATTTTGAGGTTCTAGATCGTCGAATCGGTCAACCATTCATGATAATGAGCTATAATCTCATAACAAGCCCTTCTGAGGTTCCACATCGCCAAATCAGTCAATCTTTCATTGATAATGAGCTACAATCTCATAACAAGTCATTCTAAGGTTCCACATAACTGAATCGGTCAACCGTTCACTGGTAATGAGCTGTAATCTCATAACAAGCCATTCTGAGGTTCTAGATCACTGAATCAATCAACCATTCACTGATAATGAGCTGTAATTTCATAACAAGCTATTCTGAGGTTCCACATCGCTGACTTTGGTCAACCATTCACTGATAATGAGCTATAATCTCATAACAAGCCATTCTGAGGTTTTAGATCACCGAATCGGTCAATCGTTCATTGATAATGAGCTGTAATCTCATAACAAGCCATTCTGAGGTTCCACATCGCTGAATCGGTCAATCGTTCATTGATAATGAGCTACAATATCATAACAAGTTATACTAAAGTTCCACATCGCCAAATCGGTCAACCATTTGCTGATAATGATTTATAATCTCATAACAAGTCGTTGTGAGGTTCTAGATCACCGAATTGGTCAACCATTCATTGATAATGAGCTTTAATCTCATAAAAACCCCTTCTGAGGTTCCACATCGCTAAATCAGTCAACTGTTTGCTAATAATGAGCTATAATTTCATAACAAGCCATTCTGAGGTTCTAGATTGCCGAATCGGTCAACCGTTCACTGATAATGAGCTCTATTCTCATAACAAGCCATTTTGAGGTTCCATATCCCTGAATCGGTCAACTGTTCATTGATAATGAGTTACAATCTCATATCAAGTCATTCTGAGGTTCCACATCGCCGAATTTGTCAACCATTCACTGATAATGAGTTGCAATCTCATAACAAGCTATTTTGAGGTTCTAGATTGCTGAATTGGTCAACCATTTGCTGATAATGAGTTGTAATCTCATAACAAGTTGTTTTGAGGTTCTAGATCACCAAATCGGTCAACTGTTCACTGATAATGAGCTATAATCTCATAACAAGCTGTTCTGAGGTTCTACATCACCGAATCGGTCAACCGTTCATTGATAATGAGCTACAATCTCATAATAAGTCATTCTGAGGTTCCACATTGCTGAATCGGTCAACCATTCACTGATAATGAGTTGCAATCTCATAACAAGCTATTCTGAGCTTCCACATCACCGAAGTGGTCAACCATTAATTGATAATGTGTTGTAATCTCATAACAAGCTGTTCTGAAGTTCTAGATCGCCGAATCGATCAACCATTCATTGATAATGAGCTATAATCCCATAACAGGCTATTTTTAGGTTCCACATCACCGAATTGGTCAATCATTCATTAATAATGAGCTACAATCTCATAACAAGTCATTCTGAGGATCCACATCACCAAATTAGTCAACCGTTCATTGATAATGAGCTACAATCTCATAAAAAGTTGTTCTAAGGTTCGACATCACCAAATTGGTCAACCATTCACTGATAATGAGCTATAATCTCATAACAAGCCATTCTGAGGTTCTAGATCACCGAATCAGTCAACCATTCACTGATAATGAGCTATAATCTTATAACAAGCTGTTATGAGGTTTCACATCATCAAATCGGTCAATTGTTCATTGATAATAAGCTATAATCTCATAATAAGTCATTCTAAGGTTCCACATCACTGAATTGGTCAACCTTTCATTGATAATGAGCTACAATCTCATAACAAGTCATTCTGAGGTTCCAAATTGCTGAATCGGTCAATCATTTGCTGATAATGAGCTGTAATCTCATAACAAGCTATTTTGAGGTTCTAGATCGCCAAATCAGTCCATCGTTCACTAATAATGAGCTGTAATCTCATAACAAGTCATTCTGAGGTTCCACATCGTTGAATCGCTAAACCATTCATTGATAATGAGCTACAATCTCATAAAAAGTCATTCTAACATTCCACATCACCAAATCGGTCAACCATTCACTGATAATGAGCTGTAATCTCATACCAAGCCCTTCTAAGGTTCTAGATCACCGAATCGATCAACCATTCACTGATAATGAGCTGTAATCTCATAATAAGCCATTCTGAGGTTCCACATCACTGAATCGATCAACCGTTCATTGATAATGAGTTACAATATCATAAGAAGTCATTCTGAGGGTCCACATCACCAAATCAGTCAACCGTTCATTAATAATGAGCTACAATCTCATAACAAGTCATTTTAAGGTTCTAAATTGCCGAATCGGTCAACCATTCACTAATAATGAGCTGTAATCTAATAACAAGCCATTCTAAGGTTTCACATCCCTAAATTAGTCAACCGTTCACTGGTAATGAGCTGTAATCTCATAACAAGCCATTTTGAGGTTCTAGATCACTGAATCGGTTAACCATTCACTGATAATGAGCTGTAATCTCATAACGAGCTATTCTGAGGTTCTACATTGCTGAATCAGTCAACTGTTCACTAATAATGAATTGTAATCTCATAACAAGCCATTCTGAGGTTCTAGATCGCCAAATTAGTCAACCATTCATTGATAATGAGCTATAATCTCATAACAAGCCATTCTAAGGTTCCACATCACCGAATCAGTCAACCATTCAATGATAATGAGCTACAATCTCATAACAAGTTGTTCTGAGGTTCCACATCACCAAATCGGTCAACCGTTCACTGATAATGAGTTGTAATCTTATAACAAGCCATTCTGAGGTTCTAGATTGCTGAATCGGTCAACCGTTCACTGATAATGAGCTATAATCTCATAACAAGCTGTTCTGAGGTTCCACATCGCCAAATTGGTCAAGCGTTCATTGATAATGAGCTGTAATCTCATAACAACCTATTCTGAGGTTCTAGATCACCGAATCGGTCAACCATTCATTGATAATGAGCTGTAATCTTATAACAAGCCATTCTATAGTTCCACATCATCGAATCGGTCAACCGTTCATTGATAATGAGGAATAATCTCATAACAAGTTGTTCTGAGGTTCCACATCACTAAATCGGTCAACCGTTCAAGTATAATGAGCTACAATCTCATAACAAGTCATTCTAAGGTTCCATATCACCGAATCGGTCAACCATTCAATGATAATGTGCTGTAATCTCATAACAAGCCATTTTGAATTTCTACATCACTGAATCGGTCAACCGTTCACTGATAATGAGCTATAATCTCATAACAAGCCGTTCTAAGGTTCCACATCGCCAAATCAGTCAACCGTTCATTGATAATGAGCTACAATCTTATAACAAGTCATTATGAGGTTTCACATTGTCAAATTGATCAACCATTCATTGATAATGAGCTACAATCTCATAACAAGTCGTTATGAGGTTCCACATCACTGAATCGGTCAACCATTTGCTGATAATGAGCTTTAATATCATAACAAGCCATTCTGAGGTTCTAGATTGTCGACTCGGTCAAGGGTTCACTGAAAATGAGCTTTAATCTCATAACAAGCCATTTTGAGGTTCCACATCACCAAATCGGTCAACTATTCATTGATAATGAACTACAATCTCATAACAAGTCATTCTAAGGTTCCACATCGCCAAATCGGTCAACCATTCACTGATTACGAGCTATAATCTCATAATAAGCCATTTTGAGGTTCTACGTCACTGAATCGGTCAACCGTTTCTTAATAATGAATTGTAATGTCATAACAAGCCATTCTGAGGTTCTAGATCGCTGAATCAGTCAACCATTCACTGATAATGAGATGTAAACTCATAACAAGCTGTTATGAGGTTCTAGATCACCGAATCAGTCATCCGTTCATTGATAATGAGCTATAATCTCATAACAAGCCATTCTGAGGTTCCACATCTCTGAATCTATCAACCGTTCAATGATAATGAGCTACAATCTCATAACAAGTTGTTCTGAGGTTCCACATCGTCGAATTGGTCAACCATTTACTGATAATGAGTTGTAATCTCATAACAAGCTATTCTAAGGTTCTAGATCACCGAATCGGTCAACTGTTCATTAATAATGAGTTGTAATCTCATAACAACCTATTCTGAGGTTCCACATCATCGAATCGGTCAACCGTTTGCTGATAATGAGCTGTAATATCATAACAAGCCATTCTAAGGTTCTAGATTGCCAAATTAGTCAACCATTCATTGATAATGAGCTGTAATCTTATAACAAGCCATTCTGAGGTTCCACATCACTGAATCGGTCAACCGCTCATTGATAATGAGCTACAATGTCATAACAAGTCATTTTGAGGTTCCACATCGCTGAATAAGTCAACTGTTCATTGATAATGAGAGACAATCTCACAACAAGTCATTCTGAGGTTCCACATCGCCGAATTAGTCAACCATTTGCTAATAATGAGCTATAATCTCATAACAAGTCATTCTGAGGTTCTAGATTGCCAAATCGGTCAACTATTCACTGATAATGAGCTATAATCTCATAACAAGCCATTCTGAGGTTCCACATCGTCAAATTGGTCAACCATTCATTGATAATGACCTACAATCTCATAATAGGTCATTTTGAGGTTGCACATCATTGAATTGGTCAACCATTCATTGATAATGAGCTACAATCTCATAACAAGTTGTTCTTAGGTTCCACATCACTGAATCGGTCAATCGTTCATTGATAATGAGTTGTAATCTCATAACAAGCTGTTCTAAGGTTCCACATAGCCAAATCGGTCAACCGTTCATTGATAATAAGCTATAATCTCATAACAAGTTGTTCTAAGGTTCCACATCACCAAATTGGTCAACCATTCACTGATAATGAGATATAATCTCATAACAAGTTGTTCTAAGGTTCTAGATGGCCGAATCGGTGAACCGTTCACTGATAATGAGTTGTAATCTAATAACAAGCTATTTTGAGGTTCCACATCACCGAATTGGTCAACCGTTCACTGATAATGAGCTATAATCTCATAACAAGCTATTCCAAGGTTCTAGATCACTGAATCAGTCAACTGTTCATTGATAATGAGTTGTAATCTCATAACAAGCCATTCTGAGGTTCAACATCACTGAATCGGTCAACCATTCATTGATAATGAGCTACAATCTCATAACAAGTCATTCTGAGGTTCCACATCGCTGAATCGGTCAACCGTTCATTGATAATGAGTTACAATCTCATAACAAGTCATTCTGAGGTTCCACATCACCGAATCAGTCAACCGTTCACTCATAATGAGTTGTAATCTCATAACAAGCCATTCTAAGGACTTAGATCACTGAATCCTTTAACTATTCACTGATAATGAGTTATAATCTCATAACAAGCCATTCTGAGGTTCCACATCACCGAATCAAACAACCATTCATTGATAATGAGCTACAATATCATAACAAGTCATTCTGAGTTTCCACATCGCCGAATCAGTCAACCGTTCATTGATAATGAGCTACAATCTCATAACAAGTCATTCTGAGGTTCCGCATCACTGAATCGGTCAACCGTTCACTGATAATGAGCTATAATCTCATAACAAGGTATTCTAAGGTTCTAGATCGCCGAATTGGTCAACTGTTCACTAATAATGAGCTATAATCTCATAACAAGCCATTCTGAGGTTCCACATCACCAAATCAATCAACCGTTTGGTGATAATGAGCTGTAATCTCATAATGAGCTTTTCTTAGGTTCCACATTACCAAATTAGTCAAGCATTCATTGATAATGAGCTGTAATCTCATAACAATCCCTTCTGAGGTTCTAGATTGCTGAATCAGTCAACCATTCATTGATAATCAGCTATAATCTCATAACAAGCCATTCTAATGTTCCACATCACCGAATCGGTCAACCGTTCATTGATAATGAGTTACAATCTCATAACAAGTCATTCTGATGTTTCACATCACCGAATGGGTCAACCATTCATTGATAATGAGTTACAATCTCATAACAAGTCATTCTAAGGGTCCACATTGTCGAATCGGTCAACCGTTCACTGATAATGAGCTGTAATCTCATAACAAGCCATTTTGAGGTTCTAGATCGCTGAATCGGTCAACCGTTCACTGATAATGAGTTGTAATCTTATAACAAGCTATTCTGAGGTTCTACATCACCAAATCGGTCAACCATTCATTGATAATGAGCTACAATCTTATAACAAGTCATTCTAAGGTTCCACATCACTGAATCGATCAACCATTCATTGATAATGAGCTACAATCTCATAACAAGTCATTCTGAGGTTCCACATCATCGAATCAGTCAATCATTCGCTAATAATGAGCTGTAACCTCATAACAAGCCGTTATGAGGTTCTAGATCACCAAATCGGTCAACCGATCACTGATAATGAGCTGTAATCTCATAACAAGCTATTTTGAGGTTCCACATTGCTGAATCGGTCAACCGTTCATTGATAATGAGCTACAATCTCATAACAAGTCATTCTAAGGTTCCACATCACCGAATCGGTCAACTGTTCATTGATAATGAGCTGTAATCTTACAACAAGCCATTCTGAGGTTCTAGATTGCCGAATCAGTCAACCGTTCATTGAAAATGAGCTGTAATCTCATAACAAGCTATTCTGAGGTTCCACATCGCCAAATCAGTCAATCATTCACTGATAATGAGTTGTAATCTCATAACAAGCCGTTCTGAGGTTCCACATCACTGAATCCATCAACCGTTCATTGATAATGAGCTACAATCTTATAACAAGTTGTTCTGAGGTTCCACATTGCTGAATCGGTCAACCGTTTGCTGATAATGAGTTGTAATCTCATAACAAGCTATTTTGAGGTTCTAGATCACCGAATCGGTCAACCATTCATTGATAATGAGCTATACTCTCATAACAAGCTATTCTGAGGTTGCACATCACCGAATCGGTCAACCATTCACTGATAATGAGCTATAATCTCATAATAAGCTGTTCTGAGGTTCTAGATCACTGAATCGGTCAACCGTTCATTGATAATGAGCTGTAATCTCATAACAAGCCATTTTGAGGTTCCACATCACGAAATCAGTCAACCGTTCATTGATAATGAGCTACAATCTCATTACAAGTCATTCTAAGGCTCCTCATTACCAAATCGGTCAACCGTTCATTGATAATGAGCTACAATCTCATAACAAGTCATTCTGAGATTCCACATCGCTGAATCGGTCAACCATTCACTAATAATGAGCTGTAATCTCATAACAAGTTGTTCTTAGGTTCTAGATCACCAAATCGGTCAACTGTTCACTGATAATGAGCTGTAATCTCATAACAAGTTTTTCTGAGGTTCCACATCATTGAATCAGTCAACCATTCATTGATAATGAGCTACAATCTCATAACAAGTCGTTCTGAGGTTGCACATTGCCGAATCGGTCAACCATTCATTGATAATGAGCTATAATCTCATAACAAGTCATTTTGAGGTTCCACATCACCTAATCGGTCAACCGTTTGCTGATAATGAGCTATAATCTCATAACAAGCCATTTTGAGGTTCTAGATCACCGAATTGGTCAACCGTTCACTGATAATGAGCTGTAATCTCATAACAAGCCATTTTGAGCACTAGTAAATTTTACCTTAAATTTTGACAAGAATAAGTCAAATTTTCTACAACAATTGGTCGAATAAGCGACTAAAACTGTCGTCGATCTTTTTTCGTCAAATTTTCTACATGGTAAATAATAGTCAAAATTTTGACCCCATAACTGGTCGAATTATCGACTACAACAATCCCTTGTAACTGGAAGAATAAGACGTTGCTCAATTGGTGTAAACGTCAAAATTGAGACCATTGTGTCGTCAAATTATCCACCTAAATTCATCAAATTGAGCGTCGAAGTTATAGGATCCTAGTCAATTTAGTCCATTTTATCATCGAATTTTCCACCCAAATTCATCGAAATGACCATCGATTGTATAGCATCCTGGTCAAATTTAGTACTGTGTAAAGGACGAAATTTTGACCAATACTAACTTTTGTTTAAAAAAAAATGTGACACCATTTTCAATATATTCCTACTTTTAGTTGAATATATTTCTTGTCTATGAAGCTTTGATTTAGCTATTTTCTTCTATTTAGCAAAATTAGATTAATTTTAAAGTAGGCCCACTTGAAATACATGTCCCTACTCTTTTTTTTCATGTTAGCATAGATAATTAAATTTTATAGTCACTAAATTGGCTTCTGCTAAACATTACTATTGGACTATGTGATGCTCTTGCAGCTTAGACAATTCTTTAGTAAGTTTAGTTTTGGCATGTTTTTAGTTTAGTTTAGGTATATATAATCTTTTAATTTTC
>MU224774.1:188143-223514 GCA_018584345.1 Thuja plicata | reverse complement strand
CCTGCATGAAAATGTGTTTGCTTTTCCCTATTATTGGACCAAAAAATAAATTTCTCACTCACTTATCCTACATGAGACACAATAGATAATAGGGATTCAATAAGGCCTATCCTATGACATTTTATGGAAATGACATTTCTTAGCCTTGTAATCATTTCCTCAAGCTATTTTTTTGTTTTCTATTTTTCCTGGTATGTTTTCTTATAGTCCTAGAGAATGTATAGGAATCGATGGAGTTGTTTGCTATAGTTTTCATTTATGAGTGTCTTCACAAGGAGGTTATTGATGGTTTTCAACATTTGGCATAGAAAAATAATAGATGTGCAAAAGAAGTTTGTCACTCCCATTATATCAGCCATCACATTTTGTTGTGCCTAGGCTAATATTCACTATTGTAAGAAGGTATTGAAAATTGCAAAGGAATCTACAGTGGTTTTGAAGCAATCAGCCGAGAGTCCAACCATATTGTTGGTACTGGAAATCCCCTAGTTGTCAGTCAAAAGAGGGTCATTGAAGCTTGTTTGTAGGAAGAGCTGCAACTATGAAAAAGACTATTTTCTAATTTTCTTAGTCACCACTATAACAAAAAAAATTTAATGGTGTGTGTAGGTGTTAAATTTATTTGCAGAAGATTAAAGGTGAATTGAAGTAGAAAAAGATCAGGATTCAGAGCAATTGTAGGAGGTTCCTAGTTAAGCCGAGATGTAGATCACTTGAAGTAAAGCTACAGATGTCAAAGCTGCTTGCAGAAGTTTGCAATGCAATTGCAAAGGAGAATTAGAGAATGTGGAAGATCACAACCAAAGATAACTAAGAAAGTTGTTGTTTGAAGAAAGCACCAAGCATATGAAGGAAGAAGAGATGTTTGTTGTTGCACATAGAAAAAGATATTATCCTATCAGAATAATTAACTAGTCACTGTTAATATATTATGAAATCGCATTAAATATATTATGCAATCACATTAAATATACCCTAGCTTGTATAAATGGATGTCATAGCTCATGGGTAACCAGAGAATCTAATGAACACACATTAACATGATGCCCTAGTTCACTAACACAGCTAATGCCATAATCAAATCATCTGAACAAATGAAATCAATGTCATGGACATAATAGAGCATGGAGTGATGAATATCACAATAAGATGTGCCCTCGTAATGCAGAGGAGATAACACAATCCCTACCTTAATGAGATTCTATTTGATAAGGAGAGGAAAAGCCAAGTTTCTGGCAAAACAAAGCTTGAAGATCAAAGGCCCAAGTCCAGATAAAAATTGCAGCCCCTATACACATGCCAAATTTGAAATGGCTCATGTGGTTTCAAGCTCGAAGATAATGTGGTTTCACGCGCTAGACGATGTGGTTTCATGCGCTGCCCCTTAAAAATTTTGTCGTGACAGCAGCCCCTATACACAGTGGTGAATTTGAAATGTCTCATGTGGTTTCAAGCTCAAAGATAATGTGGTTTCATGCGCTACCCCTTGAAAATTTTTTCCATGATGATAATGAAATGAGAAATGAATACCTTTTTGTTAAAAATTTATACCCGTGTTCGTCGAAATTTTGACATACATGGTATTGGTCAAACTTTTGACTAAACGGGCATGGATTTAAAAAAATTGAAGTTTTCCTTCTATAATTGACCAACCAAAATATTTTGGTTTCATGGTCAAAAAATTTGGTAGAAAAACTAGGTGAAATGTACTAGTGGAGGTTCCACATCGCCAAATCGGTCAACTATTCATTGATAATGAGCTACAATCTCATAACAAGTCATTCTAAGAATCCATATCACCAAATCGGTCAACCGTTCACTGATAATGAGTTATAATCTCATAACAAGCCATTCTAAGGTTCCACATCACCGAATAAGTTAATCGTTCACTGATAATGAGCTGTAATCTCATAACAAGTCATTCTGAGGTTCTAGATCACTAAATCGGTCAACTGTATACTGATAATGAAATGTAATCTCATAACAAGCCATTCTAAGGTTCCACATCACTGAATCAGTCAACTCTTCATTGATAATGAGCTACAATCTCATAACAAGTCATTCTAAGAATCTACATCATCGAATCAGTCAACCGTTCACTGATAATGAGTTATAATCTCATAACAAGCCGTTCTAAGGTTCTAGATCACCAAATTGGTCAACCATTCACTGTAATGAGTTGTAATCTCATAACAAGCTATTCTGAGGTTCCACATTACCAAATCGGTCAACCGTTCACTGATAATGAGCTTTAATCTCATAACAAGCCGTTCTAAGGTTCTAGATCACCAAATCAGTCAACTAATCATTGATAATGAGCTGTAATCTCATAACAAGCCATTCTGAGGTTCCACATCGCTGAATCAGTCAACTATTCATTGATAATGAGGTACAATCTCATAACAAGTTGTTCTAAGGTTTCACATCACCAAATCGGTCAACCGTTCACTGATAATGAGTTGTAATCTCATAACAAGCCATTATGAGGTTCTAGATCACTGAATTGGTCAACCGTTCATTGATAATGAGCTGTAATCTCATAACAAGCTATTCTGAGGTTCTACATCTCCAAATCGGTCAACCATTCACTGATAATGAGCTGTAATCTCATAAAAATCCATTTTGAGGTTCTAGATCACCAAATCGGTAAACCATTCATTGATAATTAGCTGTAATCTCATAACAAGCCATTTTGAGGTTCAACATCACCAAATCGGTCAACCGTTCATTAATAATGAGCTACAATCTCATAACAAGTTGTTCTAAGGTTCCACATCACTGAATCAGTCAACCGTTCATTGATAATGAGCTACAATCTCATAACAAGTCATTTTGACGTTCAACATCACCAAATTGGTCAACCATTCACTGATAATGAGCTGTAATCTCATAACAAGTTGTTATGAGGTTCTAGATCGCTGAATCGATCAACCGTTCATTAATAATGAGCTGTAATCTCATAACAAGTGATTCAGAGGTTCCACATCGCCGAATCAGTCAACCGTTCACTAATAATGAGCTACAATCTCAAAACAAGTTATTTTGAGGTTCCACATCATTTAATCGGTCAACTATTCATTGATAATGAGCTACAATCTCATAACAAGTCATTCTGAGGTTCCACATTACTGAATCGGTGAAAAGTTTGCTAATAATGAGCTGTAATCTCATAACAAGCCATTATGAGGTTCTAGATCACTGAATCGGTCAACCGTTCACTGATAATGAGTTGTAATCTCATAACAAGCTATTCTGAGGTTCCACATCACCAAATTGGTCAACCATTCATTGATAATGAGCTACAATCTCATAACAAGTCATTCTAAGGTTCCACATCACTGAATCGGTCAACCATTCACTGATAATGAGCTGTAACCTCATAAAAAGCTATTCTGAGGTTCTAGATCACCAAATTGGTCAACTATTCATTGATAATGAGCTATAATCTCATAACAAGCTATTCTGAGGTTCCACATCATCAAATTGGTCAACCGTTCACTGATAATGAGCTGTAATCTCATAACAAGCCATTCTGAGGTTCTAGATCGCTGAATCGGTCAACCGTACATTGATAATGAGCTATAATTTCATAACAAGCCATTCTGAGGTTCCACATTGCCGAATCGGTCATCCATTCATTGCTAATGAGCTACAATCTCATAAAAAGTTGTTCTAAGGTTCCACATCACCAAATCGGTCAACTGTTAGCTGATAATGAGTTGTAATCTCATAACAAGTTGTTCTGAGGTTCTAGATAGCCGAATCGGTCAACCATTCACTGATAATGAATTGTAATTTCATAACAAGCATTTCTGAGGTTCCACATCATTGAATCGGTCAACCGTTCACTAATAATGAGCTGTAATCTCATAACAAGTTGTTCTGAGGTTCTAGATCACTGAATTGGTCAACCATTCATTGACAATGAGCTGTAATCTCATAACAAGCCATTTTATGGTTCCACATTGCAGAATCAGTCAACCGTTCATTGATAATGAGCTACAATCTCATAACAAGTCATTCTGAGGTTCCACATCACTGAATCGGTCAACCATTCATTGATAATGAGATACAATCTCATAACAAGTCATTCTCAGGTTCCACATTAATGAATCGATCAACCATTCGCTGATAATGAGCTGTAATCTCATAACAAGCCATTTTGAGGTTCCACATCATTGAATCAGTCAACCGTTCATTAATAATGAGCTACAATCTCATAATAAGTCATTCTAAGGTTTGACATCACTGGATCGGTCAACCATTCATTGATAATGAGCTACAATGTAATAACGAGTCATTCTAAGGTTCCACATCACTGAATCGGTCAACCATTCACTGATAATGAGTTATAATCTCATAACAAGCTATTTTGAGGTTCTAGATTACCAAATCAGTCAACCATTCACTGATAATGAGCTATAATCTCATAACAAGCCATTCTAAAGTTCCACATCACCGAATTGGTCAACCATTTATTGATAATGACCTACAATCTCATAACAAGTCATTCTAAGGTTCCACATCACTGAGTCGGTCAACCGTTCACTAATAAATGAGTTGTAATCTCATAACAAGCTATTCTGAGGCTCTAGATCGCTGAATCGGTCAACCGTTCATAGATAATGAGCTGTAATCTCATAACAAGCTATTCTAAGGTTCTACATTGCTGAATTAGTCAACCATTCATTGATAATGAGCTGTAATCTCATAACAAGCTATTCTAAGGTTCTAGATTGCCGAATCAGTCAACTGTTCATTGATAATGAGTTGTAATATCATAACAAGCCATTCTAAGGTTCTACATCACCGAATCGGTCAATCGTTCATTGATAATGAGCTACATTCTCATAACAAGTTGTTCTGAGGTTCCGTATCACCGAATCGGTTAACCATTCACTGATAATGAGTTGTAATCTCATAACAAGCTATTTTAAGGTTCTAGATCGCCAAATCAGTCAACCATTCACTGATAATGAGTTGTAATCTCATAAAAAGCTGTTATGAGGTTCTACATCACTGAATAGTCAACCATTCACTGATAATGAGCTCTAATCTCATAACAAGCCATTCTGAGGTTCTAGATCGCTAAATCAGTCAACCATTCATTGATAATGAGCTGTAATCTCATAACAAACTATTTTGAGGTTCCACATCGCTGAATTAGTCAACTGTTCATTGATAATGAGCTACAATATCATAACAAGTCATTCTTAGGTTCCACATCACTGAATCGGTCAACCGTTCATTGATAATGAGCTACAATCTGATAACAAGTCATTCTGAGGTTCCACATTGCTGAATCAGTCAAACGTTCACTGATAATGAGCTACAATCTCATAACAAGCTATTATGAGGTTCTAGATCACCGAATCTGTCAATCGTTCACTAATAATGAGCTGTAATCTCATAACAAGCCATTCTGAGGTTTTATATCACTAAATCAGTCAACTGCTCATTGATAATGAGCTACAATCTCATAACAAGTCATTCTGAGGTTCCACATCGCTAAATCGGTCAACCATTCATTGATAATGAGCTACAATCTCATAACAAGTCATTCTGAGGTTCCACATTGCCAAATCGGTCAACCGTTTGTTGATAATGAGCTATAATCTCATAACATGCCATTCTGAGGTTCTAGATCACCAAATCAGTCAACCATTCATTGATAATGAACTGTAATCTCATAACAAGCCATTTTGAGGTCCCACATCACTAAATCTGTCAACTGTTCATTGATAATGAGCTACAATCTCATAACAAGTCATTCCAATGTTCCACATTATCGAATCAGTCAACCATTCACTGATAATGAGCTATAATCTCATAACAAGCCCTTCTCAGGTTCTAGATCACTGAATCAATCAACTATTTACTGATAATGAGTTATAATCTCATAACAAGTTGTTCTTAAGTTCCACATCGCTGAATCGGTGAACCATTTGTTGATAATGAGCTATAATCTCATAACAAGTTGTTCTAAAGTTCTAAATCGCTAAATCGATCAACCGTTCATTAATAACAAGCTGTAATTTATTAACAAGCCATTCTGAGGTTCCACATCATCGAATCAGTCAGCCATTCATTGATAATGAGCTACAATCTCATAATAAGTCATTCTAAGGTTCCACATCATCGAATCGATCAACCATTTATTGATGATGAGCTACAATCTCATAACAAGTCATTCTAAGGTTCCACATTGCTGAATCGGTCAACCATTCACTGATAATGAGCTATAATCTTATAGCAAGCTCTTCTAAGGTTCTAGATTGCTGAATCGGTCAACTGTTCACTGATAATGAGCTGTAATCTCATAACAAGCCATTCTGAGGTTTCACATTGCTGAATCGGTCAACCATTCATTGATAATGAGCTACAATCTCATAACAAGTTGTTTTGAGGTTCCACATCGCTAAATTCATCAACCGTTCATTGATAATGAGCTATAATCTCATAACAAGTCATTCTAAGGTTCCACATTGCCAAATCAGTCAACCGTTCACTGATAATGAGTTGTAATCTCATAATAAGCTATTCTAAGGTTCTAGATCACTGAATCAGTCAATCATTCACTGATAATGAGCTATAATCTCATAGCAAGTTGTTCTGAGGTTTCACATCACCGAATCGGTCAACCCTTGACTGATAATGAGCTGTAATCTTAGAAAAAGCCATTTTAAGGTTCTAGATCGCCGAATCAGTCAACTATTCATTGATAATGAGCTATAATCTCATAACAAGCCATTTTGAGGTTCCACATCACCGAATCAGTCAATCATTCATTGATAATGAGCAACATTCTCATAACAAGTTGTTCTGAGGTTCCACATTGCTGAATCGGTTAACTGTTCACTGCTAATGAGTTGTAATCACATCACAAGCCATTCTGATGTTCTAAATTTCTAAATCGGTCAACTATTTGCTGATAATGAGCTATAATATCATAACGAGCTGTTCTGAGGTTCCACATCATCGAATCGATCAACCATTTGCTAATAATGAGTTGTAATCTCATAACAAGCCATTCTAAGGTTCTAGATCGCCAAATCAGTCAATCATTCATTGATAATGAGCTATAATCTCATAAAAAGCCATTCTAAGGGTCCACATCACTGAAACGGTCAACTATTCATTGATAATGAGCTACAATCTCATAACAAGTCATTCTAAGGTTCCACATCGCCAAATTGGTCAACCGTTCATTGATAATAAGCTACAACCTCATAACAAGTCATTCTGAGGTTCCACATCACTGAATCGGTTAACCGTTCACTGATAATGAGCTATAATCTTGTAACAAGCCATTCTGAGGTTCTAGATCACCAAATCAATCAACCGTTCACTGATAATGAGCTGTAATCTCATAACAAGCTATTCTGAGTTTTCATATCACCGAATCGATCAACCATTCATTGATAATGAGCTACAATCTTGTAACAAGTCATTCTAAAGTTCCACATCACCAAATCGGTCAACCGTTCTTTGATAATGAGCTACAATCTCATAACAAGTCATTCTGAGGTTCCACATTGCTAAATCGATCAACCGTTCACTGATAATGAGTTACAATCTCATATAACAAGTCATTCTAAGGTTCCACATCGCCAAATCGATCAACCATTCAGTGATAATGAGCTATAATCTCATAACAAGCCATTCTGAGGTTCTAGATCATCGAATCAGTCAACCATTCACTGATAATGAGTTGTAATCTCATAACAAGCTATTCTGAGGTTCCACATTGCCAAATTGGTCAATCGTTCACTGATAATGAGTTGTAATCTCACAACAAGCCATTCTGAGGTTCTAGATCACCGAATCGGTCAACCGTTCATTGATAATGAACTGTAATCTCATAACAAGCTATTCTGACATTTCACATCAATGAATCGGTCAACCATTCATTGATAATGAGCTACAACCTCATAACAAGTTATTCTGAAGTTCTACATCACTGAATCAGTCAATCATTCTCTGATAATGAGTTATAATCTCATAACAAGTCATTCTGAGGTTCTAGATCGCCGAATCGGTCAACCATTCACTGATAATCAGCTGTAATCTCATAACAAGCTATTTTGAGGTTCTAGATTGATGAATTGGTCAATCATTCACTGATAATGAGCTGTAATCTCATAACAAGGCATTCCAAGGTTCCACATCACTGAATTGGTCAACCATTTACTGATAATGAGCTGTAATCTCATAACAAGCCATTATGATATTCTAGATCGCCGAATCAGTCAACTGTTCACTCATAATGAGATGTAATCTCACAACAAGACGTTCTGAGGTTCTACATCATCAAATCGGTAAACCATCCACTAATAATGAGCTGTAATCTCATAACAAGCCCATCTGAGGTTCCACATCATTGAATTCGTAAACCATTCACTGATAATGAGCTGTAATCCTATAACATGCTATTCTGAGGTTTTAGATCACCGAATCGGTCAACCATTCATTAATAATGAGCTATAATCTCATAACAAGCCATTCTAAGGTTCCACATTGCTGAACTGGTCAATCATTCATTGATAATGAGTTACAATCTCATAACAAGTCATTTTGAGGTTCAACATTGCCAAATCAGTCAACTATTCATTGATAATGAGCTACAATCTCATAACAAGCTATTATGAGGTTCCACATCATCGAATCAGTCAACCATTCACTGATAATGAGCTGTAATCTCATAACAATCCATTCTGAGGTTCTAGATTTCTAAATCAGTCAACCATTCACTGATAATGAGCTATAATCTCATAACAAGCCATTTTGAGGTTCCACATCACCGAATCGGTCAACTATTCATTGATAATGAGCTACAATCTCATAACAAGTCATTCTAAGGTTCCACATCACTGAATCGGTCAATCGTTTATTGATAATGAGCTACAATCTCATAACAAGTCATTCTGATCTTCCACATCACCGAATCGGTCAACCGTTCACTGATAATGAGTTGTAATCTCATAACAAGACATTCTGAGGTTCTACATCGCCGAATCAGTCAACCGTTCACTGATAATGAGCTATAATCTCATAACAAGCCATTTTGAAGCTCCACATCACTGAATCGGTCAGCCATTCATAGATAATGAGCTACAATATCATAACAAGTCATTCTAAGGTTCCACATTGCTGAATCAGTCAATCGTTCACTGATAATGAGCTGTAATCTCAGAACAAGCCGTTCTGAGGTTCTAAATCACCGAATCGGTCAACCGTTTCCTAATAATGAGCTGTAATCTCATAACAAGCATTCTAAGGTTCCACACCACTGAATCGGTCAACTGTTCACTGATAATGTGCTATAATCTCATAACAAGCCATTCTGAGGTTCTAGATCACCGAATCGGTCAATCGTTTGTTGATAGTGAGCTGTAATCTCATAATAAGCTATTCTAAGTTTTCACATCACCGAATCAGTCAACCATTCACTGATAATGAGTTATAATCTCTTAACAAGATGTTTTTAGGTTCTAGATTATAAAACTGGTCAACCGTTCACTAATAATGAGTTGTAATCTCATAACAAGCTATTCTGAGGTTCCACATCACTAAATCAGTCAACCGTTCACTGATAATGAGTTGTAATCTCATAAAAAGACATTCTAAAGTTCTAGATCATCAAATCAGTCAACCATTCATTGATAATGAGTTGTAATCTCATAACAAGTCGTTATGAGGTTCTACATCACCGAATTGGTCAACCATTCTTTGATAATGAGCTACAATGTCATAACAAGTCATTCTGAGGTTCCACATCGCCAAATTGGTTAGCCATTCATTGATAATGAGCTACAATCTCATAACAAGTCATTCTAAGGTCCCACATCACCGAATTGGTCAACCATTCGCTGATAATGAGCTGTAATCTCATAACAGGCCATTTTGAGGTTCTACATCGCTGAATTAGTCAACCGTTCACTGATAATGAGCTGTAATATCATAACAAGCTATTCTAAGGTTCTAGATCACCAAATCAGTCAACCATTCACTGATAATGAGCTTCAATCTCATAGCAAGCCATTCTAAGGTTTCACATCCCTGAATTGGTCAACCATTCATTGATAATGAGCTACAATCTCATAACAAGTCATTCTAGGGTTACACATCACTGAATCGGTCAACCATTCATTGATCATAAGCTACAATCTCATAACAAGTCATTCTAAGGTTCCACATCGCCAAATTGGTCAACCATTCACTGATAATAAGCTATTATCTCATAACAAGCCATTCTGAGGTTCTAGATCATCGAATCGGTCAATCGTTCACTGATAATGAGTTGTAATCTCATAACTAGCTGTTTTGTGGTTCCACATTGCCAAATCAGTCAACCATTCATTGATAATGAGCTACAATCGCATAACAAGTCATTCTAAGGTTACACATTGCTGAATCGGTCAACTGATCACTGATAATAAGCTATAATCTCATAACAAGCCTTTCTGAGGTTCTAGATCACCAAATCGGTCAACCATTCACTGATAATGAGCTGTAAAATTCTAACAAGCTGTTCTGAGGTTCCACATCACTGAATCAGTCAATTATTTGCTGATAATGAGCTGTAATCTCATAACAAGTCATTCTGATGTTCTAGATTGCCGAATCAGTCAACCATTCATTGATAATGAGTTGTAATCTCATAACAAGCCATTCTGAGGTTCCACATCGCTGAATCAGTCAACTGTTCATTGATAATGAGCTACAAAATCATAACGAGTTGTTTTGAGGTTCCACATCACTGAATCGGTCAACTGTTCACTAATAATGAGTTGTAATCTCATAACAAGCTATTTTGAGGTTCTAGATCACCGAATCTATCAACCATTCGATGATAATGAATTGTAATCTCATAACAAGCCGTTCTGAAGTTCCACATTGCTAAATCGGTCAACTATTTGTTGATAATCAACTGTAATCTCATAACAAACCATTCTAAGGTTCTAGATCACTGAAACACTCAACCATTCACTTATAATGAGCTGTAATCTCATAGTAAGGTGTTCTAAGGTTCTACATCGTTGAATCAGTCAATCGTTTATGGATAATGAGCTGTAATCTCATAACAAGCCATTCTGAGGTTCTAGATCATTGAATCGGTGAACCGTTCACTGATAATGAGCTATAATCTCATAATAAGCCATTCTAAGGTTCCACATCACCAAATTGGTCAATCATTCATTGATAATGAGCTACAATACCATAACAACTCATTTTGAGGTTCCACATCACCGAATCTGTCAATTGTTCATTGATAATGAGCAACAATCTCATAATAAGTCATTCTGAGGTTCCACATCATCGAATCGGTAAACTGTTCACTCATAATGAGCTGTAATCTCATAACAAGCCATTCTGAGGTTGTAGATGGCCAAATTGGTCAACCGTTCACTGATAACAAGCTGTAATCTCATAACAAGCCATTTTGAGGTTTCACATTGCCGACTCAGTCAACCGTTCATTGATAATGAGCTACAATATCATAACAAGTCATTCTAAGGTTCCACATCACCGAATCGGTCAACCGTTCATTGATAATGAGCTATAATCTCATAACAAGCTATTCTAAAGTTTTAGATCACCAAATTGGTCAACCATTTGCTAATAATGAGTTATAATCTCATAACAAGCTATTCTGAGGTTCCACATCGCCAAATTGGTCAACTATTTGCTGATAATGAGTTGTAATCTCATAACAAGCCATTCTGAGGTTCTAGATCACCAAATTGGTCAACCGTTCATTGATAATGAGCTATAATCTCATAACAAGCCATTCTGAGGTTTTACATCACCAAATTGGTCAACCTTTCATTGATAATGAGCTACAATATCATAACAAGTTGTTCTGAGGTTCTACATCATCAAATCAGTCAACCATTCGCTGATAATGAGTTATAATCTCATAACAAGCTGTTTTGAGGTTCTTGATTACTGAATCGGTCAACCGTTCACTGATAATGAGCTGTAATCTCATAATAAGTTATCTGAGGTTCCACATCGCTGAATTGGTCAACCATTAGCTGATAATGAGTTGTAATCTCATAACAAGCCATTTTGAGGTTTTAGATCGCTAAATTTGTCAACCGTTCATTGATAATGAGTTATAATCTCATAACAAGCCATTCTGAGGTTCCACATCACTAAATCAGTCAACCGTTCATTAATAATGAGCTATAATGTCATAACAAGTCATTCTGAGGTTCCACATCGCCGAATCGGTCAACCACTCATTGATAATGAGCTACAATCTCATAAGAAGTCATTCTGAGGTTCCACATCACCGAATCGGTCAACTGTTCACTGATAATGAGCTGTAATCTCATATCAAGCTGTTCTGAGGTTCTAGATCACTGAATTAGTCAACCGTTCACTGATAATGGGTTGTAATCTCATAACAAGCCATTCTAAGGTTCCACATCACCGAATCTGTCAACCGTTCATTGATAATGAGCTAAAATCTCATAACAAGTTATTCTGAGCTCCCACATCGTTGAATCGGTCAACTGTTCATTGATAATGAGCAACAATCCCATAACAAGTCATTCTGAGGTTCCACATTGCCGAATCGGTCAACCGTTTGCTGATAATAAGTTATAATCTCAGAATAAGCCATTCTAAGGTTCTAGATCACCAAATCGATCAACCGTTCACTGATAATGAGTTGTAATCTCATAAGAAGCCATTCTGATGTTCCACATTGCCAAATTAGTCAACCGTTCATTGATAATGAGCTACAATCTTATAACAAGTCATTCTGAGGTTCCACATCACTAAATCAGTCAACCGTTCATTGATAATGAGCTACAATCTCATAACAAGTCATTTTGAGGTTCCACATCGCTAAATCGGTCAACCATTCACTGATAATGAGCTGTAATATCATAACAAGCCATTCAGAGGTTCTAGATCGCCAAATCGGTCAACCGTTTGCTGATAATGAGCTATGATCTCATAACAAGCTGTTCTAAGGTTCCACATCACCAAATCGGTCAACCCTTCACTGATAATGAGCTATAATCTTATAACAAGCCATTCTGAGGTTCTAGATCACTGAATCACTGAATCACTCACTGATAATGAGCTGTAATCTCATAACAAACCATTCTGAGGTTCTAGATCATTGAATCGGTCAACTGTTCACTGATAATGAGCTGTAATCTCATAACAAGCCATTCTAAGGTTCCACATCACTGAATCAATCAACCATTCATTGATAATGAGCTAAAATCTCATAACAAGTCATTCTGAGGTTTCACATCACCAAATTGGTCAACCGTTCATTAATAATGAGCTACAATCTCATAACAAGTCATTCTGAGGTTCCACGTCGCCAAATCGATCAACCGTTCACTGATAATGAGCTATAATCTCATAACAAGCCATTCTGAGGTTTTAGATCGCCAAATCGATCAACTGTTCATTGATAATGAGTTTTAATCTAATAACAAGCCATTCTGAGGTTCCACATCACCGAATCGGTCAATCATTCATTGGTAATGAGCTACAATCTCATAACAAGTCATTCTGAGGTTCCACATCACTGAATCGGTCAACCGTTCATTGATAATGAGCTATAATCTCATAACAAGTCATTTTGAGGTTCTACATCACTTAATTGATCAACCATTTGTTGATAATGAGCTGTAATCTCATAAAAGTTGTTCTGATGTTCTAGATCGTTGAATCAGTCAACCATTCACTTATAATGAGCTATAATCTCATAACAAGCCATTCTGAGGTTCCATATCACCGAATCAGTCAACTATTCATTGATAATGAGCTACAATCTCATAACAAGTCATTCTAAGGTTCCACATCGCCATATCGGTCAACCATTTGCTAATAATGAGTTGGAATCTCATAACAAGCCATTCTAAGGTTCTAGATCGCTGAATCGTTCAACCACTCGCTCATAATGAGCTATAATCTCATAACAAGTTGTTCTAAGGTTCTACATCGCCGAATTGGTCAACCATTCACTGATAATGAGCTCTAATCTCATAACAAGCCATTCTGAGGTTCTAGATCACCGAATCGGTCAACCGTTCATTGATAATGAGCTGTAATCTCATAACAAGCCATTCTGAGGTTCCACATCACTGAATCAGTCTACCATTCATTGATAATGAGCTACAATCTCAGAACAAGTCATTCTAAGGTTCCACATCGCCGAATCGGTCAACCGTTCATTGATAATGAGTTGTAATATCATAACAAGCCGTTATGAGGTTCTAGATCGTTGAATAGGTCAACCGTTCACTGATAATGAGATGTAATCTCATAACAAGCTATTCTAAACTTCCACATCACTGAATCCATCAACCATTCACTAATAATGAGCTGTAATCTCATACCAAGCCATTCTGAGGTTCTAGATTGTTGAATCAGTCAACCGTTCATTGATAATGAGCTGTAATCTCATAACAAGCCATTCTGAGGTTAGACATCACCGTATCGGTTAACTGTTGATTAATAATGAGCTACAATCTCATAACAAGTTGTTTTGAGGTTCCACATCACCGAATAAGTCAACCGTTCGTTGATAATGAGCTGTAATCTCATAACAAGCTATTATGAGGTTCTAGATCACTGAATTGGTCAACTATTCATTGATAATGAGCTGTAATCTCATAACAAGCTATTCTAAGGTTCCACATAACTGAATTGGTCAATCATTTGCTGATAATGAGTTCTAATCTCATAATAAGCCATTATGAGGTTTTAGATCACTGAATCGGTCAACTATTCAATGATAATGAGCTATAATCTCATAACAAGCCATTCTGAGGTTCCACATCGCCAAATCGGTCAGCCATTCATTGATAATGAGCTACTATCTCATAAAAAGTCATTTTGATATTCCACATCACTAAATCGGTTAACCATTCCTTGATAATGAGGTACAATCTCATAAAAAGTTGTTTTGAGGTTCCACATCGCTGAATCGGTCAACCATTCACTGATAATGAGCTATAATTTCACAATAAGCTATTCTAAGGTTCTAAATCATTGAATCAGTCAACCGTTCACTGATAATGAACTATAATCTTATAACAAGCCATTTTGAGGTTCCATATCACCGAATCGGTCAACCATTTATTGATAATGAGCTACAATCTCATAATAGGTCATTATGAGGTTCCACATCACTGAATCGATCAACCGTTCATTGATAATGAGCTATAATCTTATAACAACTCATTCTAAGGTTCCACATCGCCGAATCGGTCAACTGTTCACTAATAATGAGCTGTAATCTCATAACAAGCCATTCAGAGGTTCTAGATCGCTGAATCGGTCAACCATTCATTGATAATGAGCTGTAATCTCATAACAAGCCATTTTAAGGTTCCACATCCCCAAATCAGTCAACCGTTCATTGATAATGAGGTACAATCTCATAACAAGTCATTCTAAAGTTTCCACATTGCCGAATTGGTCAACCGTTCACTGATAATGAGCTGTAATCTCATAAAAAGCCATTCTGAGGTTCTAGATCGCCGGATCGATCAATCATATAATGATAATGAGTTGTAACCTCATAAAAAACTATTTTGAGGTTCCACATCGTCGAATCGGCCAATCATTCACTGATAATGACCTATAGTCTCATAACAAGCCATTGTGAGGTTCTAGATCACCGAATCAGTCAACCATTCATTAATAATGAGCTGTAATCTCATAACAAGCCATGCCAAGGTTCCACATCACCGAATCAGTCGACCGTTCATTGATAATGAGCTACAATCTCATAACAAGTCATTCAAAGGTTCCACATTGTCGAATCAATCAACTGTTCATTGATAATGAGCTACAATCTAATAACAAGTCATTCTGAGGTTCCACATTGTTGAATCGATCAACTGTTCACTGATAATGAGCTGTAATCTCATAACAAGCTATTCTGAGGTTCTAGATCACCGAATCAGTCAACCATTTATTGATAATGAGCTATAATCTCATAACAAGCCATTCTAAGGTTCCACATTGCTAAATCGGTCAACCGTTCATTGATAATGAGCTACAATCTCATAATAAGTCATTCTGAGGTTCCACATCACTAAATCCGTCAATCATTGGCTGATAATGAGTTTCAATCTCATAATATGTTGTTCTGAGGTTCTAGATCACTGAATCGGTCAAGCGTTCGCTGATAATGAGCTGTAATCTCATAACAAGCTGTTGTGAGGTTCCACATCACTGAATCGGTCAACCATTCCTTGATAATGAGCTATAATCTCATAACAAGCTATTCTGATGTTCTAGATCACCGAATCGGTCAACCATTCATTGATAATGAGTTGTAATCTCATAACAAGATATTCTAAGCCAAATCAGTCAACCGCTCATTGATAATGAGATACAATCTCATAACAAGTCATTCTAAGGTTTCCCATAACCAAATTGGTCAACCGTTCATTGATAATGAGCTACAATCTCATAACAAGTGATTCTAAGGTTCTAGATTGCCAAATCGGTCAACTGTTTGTTGATAATGAGCTGTAATCTCATAACAAGCTATTTTGAGGTTCTAGCTCACCGAATCGGTCAACCATTTACTAATAATGAGCTATAATCTCATAACAAGTCATTCTGACGTTCCACATCACCAAATCAGTCAATGGTTCATTGATAATGAGCTACAATCTCATAACAAGTTGTTCAGAGGTTCCACATCACCGAATCAGTCAACCATTCATTGATAATGAGCTGTAATCTCATAACAAGCCATTCTAACGTTCAACATCACTGAATTGGTCAACCATTCATTGATAATGAGCTATAGTCTCATAACAAGTTGTTCTGAGGTTCCACATCACCAAATTGGTCAACCATTTGCTTATAATGAGTTGTAATCTCATAATAAGCCATTCTGAGGTTCTAGATTGCCAAATCGGTCAACCATTCACTAATAATGAGCTGTAATCTCATAACAAGCTATTTTGAGGTTCCACATCATTGAATCAGTCAGCCGTTCATTGATAATGAGCTGTAATCTCATAACAAGCCATTCTGAGGTTCTAGATCGCCGAATCGGTCAACTATTCATTGATAATGAGTTGTAATCTAATAACAAGCTATTATAAGCTTCCACATTGCTAAATCAATCAACCGTTCATTGCTAATGAGCTACAATCTCATAACAAGTCATTCTGAGGTTCTACATCACTAAATTGGTCAATCATTCATTGATAATGAGCTACAATCTCATAACAAGTCATTTTAAGGTTCCACATCACTGAATCGGTCAACCATTCGCTGATAATTATCTGTAATTTCATAACAAGCCGTTCTAAGGTTCTAGATCACTAAATCAGTCAACCGTTCACTGATAATGAGCTATAATCTCATAACAAGCTGTTCTGAGGTTCAACATTACCGAGTCGGTCAATCGTTCATTGATAATGAGCTACAATCTCATAAAAAGTCATTCTGAGGTTCCACATCACCGAATGGGTCAATCATTCATTGATAATGAGCTACAATCTCATAACAAGTTGTTCTAAGGTTCTACATCACTGAATTGGTCAACTGTTTACTGATAATGAGCTGTAATCTCATAACAAGCCATTCTGAGGTTCTAGATCATCAAATCAGTCAACCATTCATTGATAATGAGCTATAATCTCATAACAAGCCATTCTAAGGTTCCACTTCGCCGAATCGATCAACCATTCAGTGATAATGAGCTACAATCTCATAACAAGCTATTCTAAGGTTTCACATCCTGAAATTGGTCAACCATTCATTGATAATGAGCTACAATCTCATTATAAGTCATTCTAAGGTTCTACATCACTGAATCGGTCAATAGTTCATTGATAATGAGTTGTAATCTCATAACAAGCTATTCTGAGGTTCTAGATGTCTGAATAGGTCAACCGTTCACTGATAATGAGCTATAATCTCATAATAAGTCATTGTGAGGTTCTACATAGCCGAATCGGTCAATCGTTCATTGATAATGAGCTACAATCTCATAACAAGTCATTCTAAGGTTCCACATCACCGAATCAGTTAACCGTTCGCTGATAATGAGCTATAATCTCATAACAAGCCATTCTGAGGTTTTAGATCACCGAATCAGTCAACCGTTTGCTGATAATGAGCTGTAATCTCATAACAAGTTGTTTTGAGGTTCCACATCACCAAATCGGTCAACCATTCAATGATAATGAGCTGTAATCTAATAACAAGTCATTCTTAGGTTCTAGATCGCTGAATCAGTCAACCGTTCATTGATAATGAGCTGTAATCTCATAACAAGCCATTCTATCATTCCACATCACCTAATTAGTCAACCGTTCATTGATAATGAGCTATAATCTCATAACAAGCCATTCTATCATTCCACATCGCCTAATCAGTCAACCGTTCTAAGGTTCCACATCACTGAGTCAGTCAACCATTCACTGATAATAAGCTATAATCTCATAAAAAGCCATTTTTAGGTTCCACATCCCCAAATCGATCAACCATTCATTGATAATGAGGTACAATATCATAACAAGTCATTCTAAGGTTTCCACATCACCGAATCGGTCAACCGTTCACTAATAAAGAGCTGTAATCTCATAACAAGCCATTCTGAGGTTCTAGATCGTCAAATCAGTCAACCATTCACTGATAATGAGCTGTAATCTCATAATAAGCTGTTCTAAGGTTCCACATCATCAAATCAGTCAAATGTTCACTCATAATGAGCTGTAATCTCATAACAAGCCATTCTGAGGTTTGAGATCGCCAAATCAGACAACCATTCATTGATAATGAGTTGTAATCTCATAACAAGCTGTTCTGAGGTTCCACATCACCGAATCAGTCAACCATTCATTGATAATGAGCTACAATCTCATAACAAGGTTTCTGAAGTTCTACATCACTGAATCAGTCAACCATTCACTGATAATAAGTTGTAATCTGATAACAAGCCATTCTAAGGTTCTAGATCGCCGAATTGGTCAACCATTCGCTGATAATGAGTTCTAATCTCATAACAAGTTGTTCTGAGGTTCCACATCACCAAATCGGTCAATCATTCCCTGATAATGAGCTGTAATCTTATAATAAGCCATTCTGAGGTTCTAGATCACCGAATCAGTCAACCATTCATTAATAATGAGCTATAATCTCATAACTAGCTGTTCTGAGGTTCCACATCACTGAATTAGTCAACTGTTTAGTGATAATGAGATACAATCTCATAACAATTCATTCTGAGGTTCCACATCACTGAATTGGTCAACCATTCATTAAGAATGAGCTACAATCTCATAACAAGTCATTCTAAGGTTCCACATCGCCAAATTGGTCAACCGTGTTGATAATTAGCTGTAATCTCATAACAAGTCGTTATGAGGTTCTAGATCACTGAATCGGTCAACCATTCATTAATAATGAGCTATAATCTCATAACAAGTCATTCTGAGGTTCCACATCGCCGAATCGGTCAACCGTTCATTGATAATGAGCTAAAATCTCATAACAAGTCATTCTGAGGTTCTACATCACCGAATCGGTCAACCGTTCATTGATAATGAGCTATAATCTCATAACAAGTCATTCTGAGGTTCCACATTGTCATATCAGTCAATTAATCATTGATAATGAGCTAAAATCTCATAACATGTCATTCTAAGGTTCCACATAGCCAAATCGGTCAACCATTCACTGATAATGAGCTATAATCTCATAACAAGCTGCTCTGAGGTTCTAGATCACCGAATCAGTCAACCGTTCACTGATAATGAGTTGTAATCTCATAACAAGCTATTATGAGGTTCCACATCACCGAATCGGTCAACCGTTCATTGATAATGAGCTACAATCTCATAACAAGTCATTCTGAGGTTCCACATCACTGAATCGGTCAACCGTTCATTGATAATGAGCTACACTCTCATAACAAGTCATTCTGAGGTTCCACATTATCGAATCAGTCCACTGTTCACTGATAATGAGCTGTAATCTCATAACAAGCCATTTTGAGGTTCTAGATCACCAAATCGGTCAACCGTTCACTGATAATGAGCTGTAATCTCATAACAAGCTATTTTGAGGTTCCACATTGCTGAATCGGTCAACCGTTCATTGATAATGAGCTAGAATCTCTTAACAAGTCATTTTAAGGTTCCACATCACCAAATCGGTCAATCGTTTGTTGATAATGTGTTGTAATCTCATAACAAGCCATTTTGAGGTTCTAGATCGCCGAATCGGTCAATAATTCACTGATAATGAGCTATAATCTCATAACAAGCTATTCTAAGGTTCCACATCGCCGAATCGGTCAACCATTCACTGATAATGAGCTGTAATCTCATAACAAGCCATTCTGAGGTTCTAGATCACTGAATCAGTCAACTGCTAATTGATAATAAGTTGTAATCTCATAACAAGTCATTCTGAGGTTCCACATCGCCGAATCGGTCAACCATTCATTGATAATGAGCTACAATCTTAGAACAAGTTGTTCTGAGGTTCTACATCGCTGAATCGGTCAACCATTCACTCATAATGAGTTGTAATCTCATAACAAGCCATTCTGAGGTTCTAGATCACCCAATCGGTCAACCATTCACTGATAATGAGCTATAATCTCATAATAAGCCATTTTGAGGTTTCACATCACCGAATCGGTCAACCATTCATTGATAATGAGCTACAACCTCATAATAAGTCATCCTAAGGTTCCATATCACCGAATCGGTCAACCGTTCACTGATAGTGAGCTATAATCTCATAACAAGCCATTCTGAGGTTCTAGATCACTGAATCGATCAATCATTCACTAATAATGAGCTGTAATCTCATAATAAGCTATTCAGAGGTTTCACATCACCAAATCAGTCAACCGTTCATTGATAATGAGCTACAATCTCATAGCAAGTCATTCTAAGGTTCCACATCACTGAATTGGCCAACTATTCACTGATAGCGCTATAATCTCATAACAAGCTGTTATGAGGTTCTAGATCATGAAATTGGTCAATTATTCACTGATAATGAGCTGTAATCTCATAACAAGCTATTCTGAGGTTCCACATCACTGAATCGGTCAACCATTCACTGATAATGAGCTATAATCTCATAACAAGCCATTCTGAGGTTCTAGATCACCGAATCGGTTAACCACTCATTGATAATGAGCTATAATCTCATAATAAGCCATTCTAAGGTTCCACATCATCGAATCAGTCAACTGTTCATTGATAATGAGCTACAATCTCATAACAAGTTGTTTTGAGGTTCCACATTGTCGAATCGGTCAACCGTTCACTGATAATGAGTTGTAATATCATAACAAGCTGTTCTGCGATTCTAGATTGCCGAATCAGTCAACCGTTCATTGATAATAAGCTATAATCTCATAACAAGCTATTCTGAGGTTCTAGATCACCGAATCGGTCAACCATTTGCTGATAATGAGCTATAATCTCATAACAAGCTATTATGAGGTTCCACATCACCAAATCGGTCAACCATTCACTGATAATGAGTTGTAATCTCATAACAAGCCATTGTGAAGTTCTAGATCACCGAATCGGTCAACCATTCATTGATAATGAGCTATAATCTCATAACAAGTTGTTCTAAGGTTCCACATCACTGAATCAGTCAACCGTTCTTTGATAATGAGCTACAATCCCATAACAAGTTGTTCTGAGGTTCCACATCGTTGAATTGGTCAACTATTTATTGATAATGACCTGTAATCTCATAACAAGCCATTCTGAGGTTCTAGTTCCCTGAATCGCTCAATAGTTCATTGATAATGAGCTGTAATCTCATAACAAACCATTCTAAGGTTCCACATCACCAAATCAGTCAACCATTCATTGATAATGAGCTAAAATCTCATAACAAGTCATTCTGAGGTTCCAGATCACCGAATTGGTCAATGGTTCATTGATAATGAGCTACAATCTCATAACAAGTCATTTTGAGGTTCCACATCACTGAATCGGTCAACCATTCACTGATAATGAGCTATAATCTCATAACAAGCCATTCTGAGGTTCTAGATCACTAAATTGGTCAACCATTCACTAATAATGAGTTGTGAGCTCATAACAAGCCGTTCTGAGGTTCCACATCACTGAATCAATCAACTGTACATTGATAATGAGCTACAATCTCATAACATGTCATTTTGAGGTTCCACATCGTAGAATCGATCAACCATTCATTGATGATGAGATGCAATCTCATAACAAGTCATTCTGAAGTTTGACATCGCTGAATCAGTCAACTGTTCACTAATAATGAGTTGTAATCTCATAACAAGCCGTTCTAAGGTTCTAGATTGCCAAATCGGTCAACTATTCACTGATAATAAGCTCTAATATCATAAGAAGCCGTTCTGAGGTTCCACATCACTGAATTGGTCAACTGTTCATTGATAATGAGCTACAATCTCATAACAAGTCATTCTAAGGTTCCACATCATTGAATTGGTCAACCGTTCACTGATAATGAGCTGTAATCTCATAAAAAGCCATTTTGAGGTTCTAGATCACTAAATCAGTCAACCGTTCATTGATAATGAGCTGTAATCTTATAACAAGTTGTTCTGAGGTTCCACATCGCTGATTCGGTCAACCATTCACTGATAATGAGTTGTAATCTCATAACAAGCCATTCTAACATTCTAGATCACTGAATCAGTCAACCGTTCATTGGTAATGAGCTATAATCTCATAACAAGCCGTTCTAAGGTTCCACATCATCGAATCAATCAACCGTTCATTGATAATGAGCTACAATCTGATAACAAGTTGTTCTGAGGTTCCACATCACTGAATCAGTCAACCATTTGTTGATAATGAGTTGTAATCTCATAACAAGCCATTTTGATGTTCTAGATTGCCAAATCAGTCAACTGTTCATTGATAATGAGCTGTAATCTCATAACAAGTTGTTTTGAGGTTTCACATTACTGAATTGGTCAAGCGTTCACTGAAAATGAGTTGTAATCTCATAACAAGCTGTTCTAAGGTTCTAGATCACCGAATCGGTCAACCGTTCATTGATAATGAGCTATAATCTCATAACAAGCCATTTTGAGGTTCCATATCGCTGAATCGGTCAACTGTTCACTGATAATGAGCTACAATCTCATAACAAGTCATTCTGAGGTTCAACATCACCGAATCAGTCAGCCATTCATTGATAATGAGCTACAATCTCATAACTAGTCGTTCTGAGGTTCCACATCACCATATCAATCAACTATTCACTAATAATAAGTTGTAATCTCATAACAAGCCATTCTAAGGTTCTAGATCACCGAATCGGTCAATCATTCACTAATAATCAGCTATAATCTCATAACAAGCCATTCTGAAGTTCCACATCATCGAATCAATCAACCGTTCATTGATAATGAGCTACAATCTCATAACAAGTCATTCTGAGGTTCTACATCGCTGAATTAGTCAACCGTTCATTGATAATGAGATACAATCTTAACAAGTCATTCTGAGGTTCCACATCACCGAATCAGTCAACCATTCACTGATAATGAGCTAAAATCTTATAACAAGTCATTTTGAGGTTCCACATCACCGAATCGGTTAACCGTTCATTGATAATGAGCTACAATCTCATAACAAGTCATTCTAAGGTTCCACAATGGTGAATCGGTCAACCATTCACTGAAAATGAGTTGTAATCTCATAACAAGCCATTCTAAGGTTTTAGATTGTAGAATCGGTCAATCATTCACTGATAATGGCTGTAATCTCATAACAAGTTGTTCTGAGGTTCCACATCGCCGAATCGGTCAACCGTTCATTGATAATGAGCTGTAATCTCATAACAAGTTGTTCTGATATTCTAGATTACCAAATCGGTCAACCATTCATTGATAGTGAGCTATAATCTCATAACAAGCCATTCTGAGGTTGCACATCACCGAATCGGTCAATCATTCATTAGTAATGAGCTACAATCTCATAACAAGTTGTTCTGAGGTTCCACATCACCGAATCGGTCAACCATTCACTGATAATGAGTTGTAATCTCATAATAAGCTATTCTGAGGTTCTAGATCGCCGAATCAGTCAACTGTTCACTGATAATGAGCTGTAATCTCATAACAAGTTGTTTTAAGGTTCCACATCGTTGAATCGGTCAACCGTTCATTGATAATGAGATGTAATCTCATAACAAGTCATTCTAAGGTTCTAGATCATCGAATCAATCAACCATTCATTGATAATGAGCTGTAATCTCATAATAAGCCATTCTGAGGTTCCACATCACCAAATCAATCAATTATTCACTGATAATGAGCTGTAATCTCATAACAAGTCATTCTAAGGTTCTAGATCACTGAATTGGTCAACCGTTCACTAATAATAAGCTATAATCTCATAACAAGCCATTCTGAGGTTCCACATCGTCGAATCAGTCAATCGTTCATTGATAATGAGCTACAATCTCATAACAAGTCATTCTGAAGTTCCACATCACTGAATCGGTCAACCATTCATTAATAATGAGCTACAATCTCATAACAAGTCATTCTGAGGTTCCACATCACCAAATCGGTCAACCATTCACTAATAATGAGCTATAATCTCATAACAAGCTATTCTGACATTGTAGATCACTGAATCAGTCAACCATTCACTGATAATGAGCTAAAATCTTATAACAAGCCATTCTAAGGTTCCACATCGCCAAATCGATCAACCGTTCATTGATAATGAGCTACAATCTCATAAAGAGTCATTCTAAGGTTTCACATCATTGAATCGGTCAACCGTTAACTGATAATGAGTTGTAATCTCATAACAAGCTATTCTGAGGTTCTAGATTGCAGAATCGGTCAACCGTTCACTGATAATGGCTGTAATCTCATAACAAGCAGTTCTAAGGTTCCACATTGCCGAATTGGTCAACTGTTCACTAATAATGAGCTGTAATCTCATAACAAGCCATTCTGAGGTTCTAGATTGCCAAATCGGTCAACCATTCATTGATAGTGAGCTATAATCTCATAACAAGCTGTTCTGAGGTTCCACACCACTGAATTGGTCAATCGTTGATTGATAATGAGCTACAATCTCATAACAAGTTGTTTTATGGTTCCACATCACCGAATCGGTCAACCGTTTGCTAATAATGAGTTGTAACCTCATAACAAGCCATTCTGAGGTTCTAGATCACCGAATCAGTCAACTGTTCACTGATAATGAGCTATAATCTCATAACAATTTGTTCTAAGGTTCCACATCACCGAATCGGTCAACTGTTTGTTGATAATGAGTTGTAATCTCATAACAAGTCATTCTGAGGTTCCACATTGTGAAATTGGTCAACCGTTCCTTGAAAATGACCTACAATCTCATGACAAGTCATTCTGAGGTTCCACATCGCTGAATCAGTCAACTGTTCACTGATAATGAGCTGTAATCTCATAACAAACCATTTTGAGGTTTCACATCATCGAATCGGTCAACCGTTCATTGATAATGAGCTACAATATCATAACAAGTCATTCTAAGGTTCTACATCCTCCAAATCAGTCAACTATTCACTCATAATGAAATGTAATCTCGTAACAAGCCATTCTTAGATTCTAGATCACCAAATCGGTCAATCGTTCATTGATAATGAGTTCTAATCTCATAAGAAGCTATTCTGAGGTTCTAGATCGCCGAATCAGTCAACTGTTCACTGATAAATGACCTGTAATATCATAACATGCCATTCTGAGGATCTAGATCACCAAATCGGTCAACCGTTCACTGATAATGAGTTGTAATCTTATAACAAGTTGTTCTGAGGTTCTAGATCACCGAATCGGTCAACCGTTCATTGATAATGAGCTATAATCTCATAACAAGCTATTCTGAGGTTCCACATTGTTGAATCGGTCAACCATTTACTAAATGGGTCAATTGATCATTGATAATGAGCTAAAATCTCATAACAACTCATTCTGAGGTTCCACATAGCTGAATCGGTCAACCATTCACTGATAATGAGTTGCAATCTCATAACAAGCCATTTTGAGGTTCTATATCACTGAATCAGTCAACCATTCACTGATAATGAGTTGTAATCTCATTACAAGATATTCTAAGGTTCCACATCATCGAATCGGTCAACCATTCACTGATAATGAGCTGTAATCTTATAACAAGTTATTCTGAGGTTCTAGATCACCAAATCGGTCAACCGTTCATTGATAATGAGCTGTAATCTCTTAACAAGCCATTCTTAGGTTCCACATCACTGAATTGGTCAACCGTTCATTGATAATGAGCTACAATCTCATAACAAGTCATTCTGAGGTTCCACATCGCCAAATCGGTCAACCATTCATTGATAATGAGCTACAATCTCATAACAAGTCATTCTGAGGTTCCACATCACCAAATTGGTCAATCGTTCACTTATAATGAGATGTAATCTCATAACAAGCCATTCTAATATTCTAGATTGTCGTATCAGTCAACCGCTCACTGATAATGAGTTATAATTTCATAACAAGCCATTCTGAGGTTCCACATCGCCAAATCGATTAACCGTTCATTGATAATGAGCTACAATCTCATAACAAGTCATTCTAAGGTTCCACATCGCCGAATCGGTCAACTGTTCACTAATAATGAGCTGTAATCTCATAAGAAGCCATTCTAAGGTTTTAGATCACCAAATCGGTCAGCCCTTCACTAATTATAAGTTGTAATCTCATAACAAGCCATTCTGAGATTCTAGATTGCTGAATCAGTCAACCATTCACTAATAATAAGTTATAATCTCATAACAAGCCATTCTATGGTTCTAGATCATAGAATCGGTCAACCATTTGCTGATAATGAGATATAATCTCATATCAAGTTGTTCTAAGGTTGCATGTCGCTAAATTCATCAACCGTTTGCTGGTTATGAGCTGTAATCTCATAACAAGTCGTTCTGAAGTTCTAGATCGCCGAATTGATCAACCATTCACTGATAATGAGTTGTAATCTCATAATAAGCTATTCTGAGGTTCTAGATCACTGAATCAATCAACCATTCACTAATAATGAGATGTAATCTTATAACAAGCTTTTATGAGGTTCCACATCACCAAATCGGTCAACCATTCACTAATAATGAGCTATAATCTCATAACAAGCTATTCTGAGGTTCTAGATCGCTGAATTGGTCAATTGATAATGAGCTATAATCTCATAACAAGCCATTTTGAAGCTCCACATCACCGAATCGGTTAATCGTTCATTGATAATGAGTTACAATCTCATAACAAGTCATTCTGAGGTTCCACATCACTGAATCGATTAACCATTCATTGATAATGAGCTATAATTTCATAATAAATCATTCTGAGGTTCCACATCGCTGAATCGCTCAACCGTTCACTGATAATGAGTTGTAATCTCATAACAAGCTGTTCTTAGGTTCTAAATTGCTAAATCCGTCAACCGTTCACTGATAATAATCTGTAAACTCATAACAAGCCCTTCTGAGGTTCCACATCACTGAATCGGTCAACTGTTCATCGAAAATGAGCTACAATCTCATAACAAGTCATTCTGAGGTTCCATATCGCCAAATTGGTCAATCGTTCATTGATAATGGGCTAAAATCTCATAACAAGTCATTGTGAGGTTCCACATCACCGAATCAGGCAACCATTCACTGATAATGAGTTGTAATCTAATAATAAGCCCTTATAAGGTTCTAGATCGCCAAATCAGTCAACCGTTCACTGATAATGAGCTATAATCTCATAACAAGCTATTTTGAGGTTCTACATCACCGAATCTATCAACCGTTCATTGATAATGAACTACAATCTTATAACAAGTCATTCTAAGGTTCCACATTGCTGAATCGGTCAACCGTTCGCTGATAATGAGCTGTAATCTCATAACAAGCCATTTTTAAGTTCTAGATCGCCGAATCGGTCTACCATACGCTGATAATGAGTTTTAATCTTATAATAAGCTATTTTGAGGTTCCACATTGCTGAATGGGTCAACCATTTGCTGATAATGAGCTATAATCTCATAAAAAGCCGTTCTGAGGTTTTAGAAAGCTGAATCAGTCAACCATTCATTAATAATGAGATGTAATCTCATAACAAGTCATTCTGAGGTTCTAGATCGCTAAATCGGTCAACCGTTCGCTGATAATGAGTTATAATCTCATAACAAGCCATTCTAAGGTTCTAGATCACTGAATCGCGCAACCATTCGCTAATAATGAGCTGTAATATTAAAATAAGACATTCTGAGGTTCCACATCGCTGAATCGGTCAACCATTTGCTGGTAATGAGCTGTTCTAAGGTTGCTGGTAATATTAAAATAAGCCATTCTAAGGTTCTAGATCACCGAATCAGTCATCTGTTCACTGATAATGAGCTATAATCTCATAACAAGCTACTTTAAGGTTCCACATCATCGAATCGGTCAAACGTTCATTGATAATGAGCTACAATCTCAAAACAAGTCATTCTAAATTTCCACATCTCTGAATCTATCAACCATTCACTGATAATGAGTTGTAATCTTATAATAAGCCGTTCTTAGGTTCTAGATCATTGAATCGGTCAATCATTTACTGATAATGAGCTATAATCTCATAACAAGTTGTTCTGAGGTTTCACATCATCAAATCGGTCAACCATTCACTGATAATGAGCTGTAATCTCATAACAAGCCATTTTGAGGTTCTAAATCGCCGAATTGGTCAACTGTTTATTGATATTAAGTTTTAATCTCATAACAAGCCATTCTGACGTTCCACATCACCGAATCGGTCAACCATTCATTGATAATGAGCTAAAATCTCATAACAAGTCATTCTGAGGTTCCACATCACCAAATCGGTCAACCATTCATTGATAATGAGAAACAATCTCCTAACAAGTCATTTTGAGGTTCCACATCACCAAATCAGTGAACCATTTGCTGATAATAAGCTCTAATCTCATAACAAGCCATTCTGAGGTTCTAGATCACCAAATTGGTCAACCATTCACTGATAATGAGCTGTAATCTCATAATAGGTTGTTTTGAAGTTTCATATCACCGAATCGGTCAACCGTTCATTGATAATGAGCTACAATCTCATAACAAGTCGTTCTAAGGTTTCACATCACCAAATTGGTCAATTGTTCATTGATAATGAGTTATAACCTCCTAACAAGTCATTCTAAGGTTCCACATTACTGAATCGGTGAACCGTTCGTTGATAATGAGCTATAATCTCATAACAAATCATTCTGAGGTTCTAGATCGCTAAATCGGTCAATCATTCACTGATAATGAGCTGTAATCTCATAATAAGTCATTCTGAGATTTCACATCGCCAAATCGATCAATCATTCATTGATAATGAGCTACAATCTCATAACAAGTCATTCTGAGGTTTCACATCACTAAATCGGTCAATCGTTAATTGAAAATGAGCTACAATCTCATAACAAGTCATTCTGAGTTTCCACATCGCCAAATCCATCAATTGTTCGCTGATAATAAGCTGTAATCTAATAATAAGCCATTCTGAGGTTCTAGATCACCGAATCGGTCAACCATTCACACTGATAATGAGCTGTAATCTCATAACAAGCTGTTCTGAGGTTCCACATTGCCGAATCGGTCAATCGTTCATTGATAATGAGCTACAATCTCATAACAAGTTGTTCTGAGGTTTCACATTACCGAATCTGTCAACTGTTCATTGATAATGAGCTACAATCTCATCACAAGTCATTCTAAGGGTCCACATCACCAAATCGGTCAACCATTTGCTGATAATGAGCTGTAATCTCATAACAAGCCATTCTGAGGTTCTAGATTGCCAAATCGGTCAACTGTTCACTGATAATGAGTTGTAATCTCATAACAAGCCTTTCTGAGGTTCCACATCGCCAAATTGGTCAATTATTCATTGATAATAAGCTACAATTTCATAACAAGCCATTCTAAGCTTCTACATCGCCGAATAAGTCAACCGTTCGCTCATAATGAGATGTAATCTTATAACAAGCTGTTCTGAGGTTCTAGATCACTGAATCAGTCAACCATTTGCTGATAATGAGTTGTAATCTCATAACAAGCTATTCTAAGGTTCTACATCACCAAATCACTCAACTGTTTGCTGATAATGAGCTATAATATCATAAGAAGCTATTCTGAGGATCTAGATCGCTGAATCGGTCACCCATTCATTGATAATGAGATATAATCTCATAACAAGCCGTTCTAAGGTTCTACATCACTGAATTGATTAGCCATTCATTGATAATGAGCTACAATCTCATAACAAATTTTTCTGAGGTTCCACATCACCGAATCAGTCAACCGTTCACTGATAATGAGTTGTAATCTCATAACAAGCCGTTCTGAGGTTCTAGATCGTCGAATTGATCAACCATTCACTGATAATGAGTTGTAATCTCATAATAATGAGCTATTCTGACATGTATGCAATAAAAACTAACCTGTTGGGAGCACACTCAGACATGCAAACGTTAGAGATAAAAATCAAATAATAACATTATACATATCTAAAGCATGCTACTAAAAACAAGAAGACTTTCATCACAACCTCCAATGAGCCAAACAAGTGCACCCAAGCCTTGTTAATTTTCTCTTAGAGAGGTTTGTGGGTGTGCTCTCCCAACACAATATTGTAATCCCACTAAAAATGCATTAAAATGATAAGTTAATAACTCAAGAACAAGTATAAGGAACTTGTCTCAAGCTTTCACCATGGATGAAAATGCAAGCTTTAAACTATAATGACAATGCAAGATCTAACTAAGATAAGAGAACTAGATTCATTTCATATTAGACCTAAGATGTGATATCTAGATTCAAATATAAAATAATATGAAAACACACTAAGATGAGTATGCTAAATTTCTTAAGAAATTTTAGAGTTAAACTAGCATGATAACAATGCATAAAATGAGAGATGCTTTGCTCTTGAGAAAGGCCTTTATTTATAGAGTTTTTGGAGGAGAGAGGGCTTGGATGAGGTGGAGCTCATGTGGTGTCCACATAGGTGCCACATGAGGGACACATAAGCCATACAAGAGGCCCACTTTGCTCACACATGTGTGAGCAACTTTGGATGTGATAGGTCAAAGTGTACTTAAAGTACACATGTGAAGGATCTTGTAAGAAGGTGTAAGAGGGTGTAAGAGTTTTGAGCCAATGAGACACTTTTGGAAAGTGTAAGAAGGTGTCATCATAGGTGTAAGAAATCTTTTTGGCACCAAATAAATATTATTTTGAAAAAGTCAATTTTTGGAAATTTGCTCACACATGTGTGAGCAAATAATTAGGACTAATTGTTGTAGGAATCAAGAAATTAGCTTAATTAACCTTAGTTAATTAATAAATAGGTTTATTTGGTGAGAGTGATGTGAGGTAGGGTAGGATCTAGGTTCAAATTAGCTTAATCTAAATTAATTTAGATTAATTGTGGTTTAGTAGAATATAAGTCATGTGAAGGAATAAATAAATTAAAAACTTATTTAAAGCGGATTAATGAGGGATAATGTATTAAATAAGATTCAATACATTAAAAGGGATGGTATTTAAATTAAATTTAAATACTAAGGGAGATGAATCATATTTAATTAAATAGATAGAAAAATATAACAAATATAATTAATTAAAATTAACTATAATATTATGGGAATATTAGTTAAATTAATATAAGGACGATTTTGGACGTCTATATTTTGCCCCTCTTTGATGCATTGTCAAAAGTGACATTGTGTCAAAGAAAAGAAAATAAGATGCCCCAGAGGATTCATAAAACCTATGGCAGCGAGAGCGGAGGAGTGTGCCCCCTCGAGAAAATAATAGAAAAAAATAAAAAAATTTAATAAATTTTTTTTGAAAAGGCAAGAAAAAGGGAAAAGTAGGCCAATTGCATGACGTGTCTAGGAAAATTGGAGGGGAAACGGGGACCAGAATAGAAAAAGAGGAGATTGACAGAAGAAATGGGTCTCAAAGGGCTATAAATAGTCCACTAGGGCCCATAGACAAGTCACTTTCACCCACAAAGAGCAAAAGAGAGAAGAAGGAGAGAGCCATGGTAGCACAGCGAGAGAAATCACAGCTTGGAAAGCACGTCTGGGTGTACCAGTGACTGGTAGATGCAGGACCACCAGTGAGTAGTCAAGCGCCCACCTTTGCTTTAAGGTTTTTAATATTTTTCAATGGTAGATAGGCATAATAAATGCCTTTAAAAGGGCGCGCAACGCAGACGGTGATCGCCCATCTGTCGTCTACGCAGACGACGATTGATAGACTACCATTTGTGTAGATGACCGACAAATGATGGTCGTCTGCGCATACACAGATTCACCCAATCTCTATCTGCGAAGGTGAGAGAGCAGCAAATGCACAGCGGAGACGACAGTTTTCAACACCGCTATCTGCGTGGCAAGAAAGGCGGCGGCCTAAACCGCCGTCTCCACAGACCGGCATCTGTGAAGATCCACCGTCTCTGTAGACTGGTGACTGTGAAAGTTCACCATCTGTGAGGGTCAACCACCGGCTGCGCGGATTGACCCAAAAACAAAAGAAAAGAGAGGAGGAAAAGAAAAGATAAGGGTCCAGAAACATTTTTTGATGCCTCAGACAGGCTTGGGACATGTTTCAATTCCCCAGCATGCTATCTGATTACTGACATGGGTTTGCTGACTGCAGGAGGAGATGATCACATTCTGAGTGAGGGAATGTTATCTGGTGACGATGGAGCTAGAGCAGCATTTGACAGTGGCTAACTGGGGAGTGGTGACACTGTGTGGTCTAGAGCATGTGTGCCATTGGCCGTATCTTCAAGCACATAATGCGCTCATGTCTACTTTGATAGAGAGGTGGCATAGCACCACCTCTAGTTTTCACTTTCCGACAGGGGAGGCTACGATCACCCTCCATGATGTATGGAGGATCTACAGAGTGCCCATTCGGGGGGTCATACCCGAGTATTGCATGGAGGGATCACATCCATACATAGAGATGGCTATGAGGTGGAGATATGCCGATCTGCCAATTATACGGTAGTGGATGTCCTGGTCGGGAGTGATGGAGATGGAGCCACGGCCACAGTGACTAGCGCTTTACCTAGCGGGGTTGATAGGGGGACGTCTCATGCCTGATCATGCAGGAAAGGGATTTATGATTGGCTGGGCACAAGTATTGAGAAGCATGGTCGAGGATGGCGACCAGTACTACTGGGGATACGTCATCCTTGGGTAGTTGTACTATGATTTACATATGTGTTCTTACCGCAAAGGGAGAGCACTAGGGCCTGGATGCACACTACTACTGGTATGGGCCTGGGAGTATATAGCGGTCACATGACCGATCAGACACTAGGAGACCTAGGCGGCATATGAGCCTTTTGTCTGTCGATACAGGCTACCCATTAGTTATGGGGCCACAGACTCAGTGGGATACTGGAGGTGATGGTTGGATGAGATGGGAGCGATCACATGGGCTCCATATGCAGGATGTGAGGCCTAGGGTCATGAGGCTCCACAGCAGGGGGTATATGCAGAGGATGGGTTTTATGACTCATATTACATGAGGTTTGTATAGACTGATTGCTGGTTGTTCGGGAGGACAGCATATATGATTTCGCGCTACATGCCATCTAGGGTACAGAGATAGATGGGGCAGGTGTAGGAGGTAGTACCAGACGGGTTCCCACATCCATTGATGACCCGCGAGGTAGGCAGTGTATGGGGGATGGGGGTAGATCCTTGGATAGCATGAGGATCCTTTATGGGCATGATTGAGGTGCCCTGGATTAGAGCATGGGAGTCTCTTCTAGATGCAGGGGTAGTGCCAGCATATGCACAGTAGTAAGCAGCACACAGGCCGAACAGATTGACAGTGCCAGGGGTCATGCAGCCAGCAACTAGAGGGGATGGACAGGGATAGGGAGATGGGGATGATGGAAAAGGACAGGGAGATGGAGGAGATGATGACGACGGGGGAGATGGAGGGGTCAGGAGGAGAGTTTGACCTAGGGTGGCAGTACCATGGTGGAGAGGACAGGTACAGATACCAGTAGGTGGATAGCCACCTATCGTACCTGGTGCACAGGGACAGGACCTAGGACAGGGAGCACCACCATAGGGGCCACCATAGGGACAACCATAGGGTCCACCACCATAGGGTCCACCACCACAAGGACCACCACCAGGACAGGGACCACCAGCGGGCTTTGTATCCCAGGAGACATATGATACTGTTGTAGCAGAGCGAGATAGCCTGCAGACAAAGCTAGGGAGGGTTCAGGGGTTATTGGCGATAGCACAGGCTACATCTAGCAGCCTATAGGAAGAGCTTACCTAGATTTAGGGAGAGCTAGCCTCAGAGATAGCACAAGGGGACAATGCACAGTGGGCACTGGATATTTTACAGGCTCGGGTGGACAGTGGAGAGTTTTCCGTTCTTGAGGAGCACGGGGATTGGGAGGAGGAGAGGGCAGAGATGGCAGCACAAATAGAAGCTCTGACAGTAGAGTGAGATCTATCACGTAGATGTGCTGAGGAATACAGGGAGAATCGTGATATAGCATGGATGGCAAGCATGGTGGCAGGAGTGGGTCAGATGATGGCCGATGCTATGGCTGCTCAGACAGAGGCAAGACGCAGGGGCCGAGAGGCTAGATATTACATGGGACGTATTATGGAGTGGTGCCAGAGGGGGCCCGGGCACTGGCATACTCTAAGAGGTCACAGTCAGCCAGTATAGGGCGAGTATCACAGGGATCAGTGGGGTTACCGCCACGTCCCAGCAGTGGAGCAGGACCATCACAGCAACCACCATGACTTGTCTCAGATTTTTAGATACATATTTTTGACATTTTTGACACATGATGTATGATATGACATTTTGAGATATATACATAGACTTTATTTTAGACTATGGGACTCTTATATTTATGCATCTTTGATGATTTTACATGCTTATGTATGGATGTACTTATGATTTTTATGTTTATTGTATATGATGCTTATGACTGACATGCAGGATGGGATGAACATATGTATGCATGATGAGACTGACAAATTCGTGATGCAGGGATGAGATGCAGATTTATGTATGATATGTTAATGCTTATATGTTAACATGTATGGATGATGTTGTAAATGTTTCATATGATGTTTGATGGAATGAATGTTAAAAATGTTATGAATGTTATGGATGCAACTAAGGGAATGTAAATGCAAATGGTTTTTAATGCTAATGAAAATGCAATGTAAATGATTTAATAAACACTACATGAATGAATAATGTAAGCTATAATGGTTAATGAATGATAATGTAATGTTGTAATGATTAATGACTA
>MU224774.1:150026-168345 GCA_018584345.1 Thuja plicata | reverse complement strand
TCATCACTGTTATGCAATATGGCCTTCTCAACCATTTCCAAATTGTAGGGGTCTCTAAGGAAGTCAATCACTTGATTGGGTCTTTCATCTTGGTCCACTAATTCCATTTCTTTAGCCACTTCCTCAGTTCGTACCCCACTTTCATGAAAGTAATAGGTGGCAAATGGGTTCTCTTCACGATTAGTGTTGGATGTTGTTCTTCTCATGTTTCTAGCTTGGGATCGAGTGACAACCATACAATGGTAGAAGAATGAAAGACAAGGAGATTTGGAAGATGAATTGGAGCAAAGATCTTTGATTTGATTTGATGGGATTGAGTTTGATTGGTTGATTGATTGGATTGGAGATTAATGATTGATTTGATTTGATTGAAGGTTGATTTGATTGATTGGATAATTGAGTTGATTGATTTAAAGGTTTTTGAGACAAAACCTAAGCATGTTAAACCTTATGATGATACAAACACAAAGGATTTAAAGCAATATCTATTCTACTTGAAGATGGACTTGTGATCTCAAGCAGAATGGGATATTACTAAGGGATTTTAATTACTTGAGATGGACTGATGATCTACAAGCAATATTGTATTTTTTTGAGGATGAAGGTCAACAATACTCTGATTAAGGTCTTTCAACCTAAGGACTTGATTTGATTTTGATCTAATGCTCCAAAGGAAGGATGATGATGGAAGAAGTGGAAGAATGACTTGGAAGCCAAGTGTTACCTAATCATATTGTTCAAGCGTGACAAAAGATCTATTGAGTAAAAACTTGGCCATGAATTTTCAAATGGTATTATTGTAGATGATATTGTCAAGCTTTTCACAGTGTTCAATACCTTGTTTGATAGATGTTGCAATGTGTTGAAATTCCTTGGATTTATGGGTGGTATCCTTTTTCTCTCTAAGGACTGAAGATGTAGGAAGTTTAACCTTCTTATGCTTTTTAAAATTGGTCATGTCATGAAAAAATCAATTTTGGCCAAGTGGATGAATGATTTAGGAAAAGTGGTTCTAGGGTCCTGTAGATGGTCAAATTTTGATTATCTTGGCCAATTTTTGAAGCTCACTATTTTGAAGCAGAGACGACAATCTCAGACGTAGAAAAAAATCTTCACAGATGGCAATCTACGCAGATGGTGATCTACGCAGATGGCAGATCTAGAGCGGAGACGGCCGACTGAGACTAAGGTAGTGTGTTAAAATTCTAGGCAAATTTTTGATGTTCAGTCTGATTTTGGGCAAATTGTTCGATGGCAAGAACCAATTTTAAGCACAAGAAAACTATAAAATAAAAAACACATGTCTCAAAACAATCCAACAAGGGACAAAGCAACCTTGAGGGATACAATCACATGTGACATTAAGGGATTTTGTTCTATCTTTGTAATATTCTAATTGTGTATGTTCAAGTGATTCTTTCAAACCACTTATATTTTCACTGGGTCTAGCACATCGAAACACAGTTCAAACAGTAGCTACCTTAGGAATTTGGCTTTGCATGAAATATTATAGGCCTATTACTTGGTAGTCCTTCAGCTCACACAGCATGTCACCCCTGGAAGGGCGCCTATGTTTTTGCATTTTTTCCAGGTATTGTTGCCGTGCTACGAAGATCTCTTTCGCAACACAATACCCTAGGACACGTATGATGAGAATCTTGGGGGGAGATTCTTCCCTCCCCTTGCACTATAATAAATCACCGTTTAGAGGTGAATTGGGTAGGCTACTACTTTATAGTTGCTAGTAAGGTTTCATGGCATCCCTGCAATTGGTTTATACGGTGTGAGACACTTAAGCCTCTAGTTTAACCATGCCAGTATGCTAAGAATATTCACTCAGTATGGACTACCATTGAACACGACCTGCCTGAGCTTGAAGGGATAAAGAAAACCTTTGGGTCACACCTTATTTCTATACCGGCCAAAGGGATTACGAGTTTGAGGTCGTCCTCTAAAGGGGAAGCGCTCCCTCTAGACAGGCCTCTCTAGAGGCTTGATTAAGCTAAGCTTTCTCTTCACCCAAGTTCTGTAAAGGCGAGGGGAGAGGATACGGCTATAGTTTAATCAAAGCATCACTTAAATTAAAGGGATTTAAACTAAAGACAAATAGCTTGAAAGAAGTGTTGAGAAACACTTCTTCAAACACACCAAGAAGAGTTCATTTCAAATTGAACCTATTTAAGAGCAACTAAGTGTTTTCTACCGAAGAAAAAGACACAATAGTATGGTTAATCATTCAGGTTTAATTTATTTTCCACACAGCAAAAAAAAAGCTTAGAAAGTGTGTTCATTTTCCTTATGTCATTCAAGATTTGTGAGGTTCATTCCCTTTACATTCAAGATTAAGTGAGGTTTATTTTACCCAACATACATTCCAAGATAAGTGTTTAAACATACAAGTTCATTAAATAATATCCTTCAGAACATAAATCATAGAACCTACATGCACTGGTTAGTAGTTTGGAATGTCAAATGTGTTAAAAAATACAAGTCTCAGAAAATAGGTGTAGACGATGGATTATCGCAGACGGTAATTTGCGCAAACGGTGATCTACGCAGACGGTAATCTGCAAAAACAAAGGAATACCTACGCAGATGACATAGAACAAATAGTTAGATTTTCATATGAAATAAATAGAGTTATTAAAATTGAGAAATGATATTTTTATTAAATTTATCAGTATTTAACTCTTAAAAAGTCTATCTCTATCAGAAACTAGAGAGTTAAAAACACTGAAAATTAATAAAAACTAATTTTAAACCACAGTTTAACAAGTTGTGTGTAGATAGGCGGAGACAGTGAATATTCTACACAGACGACCGAGTTTCGTAGATGACTGAGTGTCGGAGACGACGATCTGCGAAGACAGCCACTCCAGAGCGGAGACGGGTCTGCGTTAGAGTTCTACGAACTGTGAAAAATTCTACAAAATTGTTAGAAAATTAGGGACGTGGGTCCCACCAAGCGTGCCAAAATATATGCAATAAAATCTAACCTATTGGGAACACGCTCAAACATGCAAATGTTAGAGATAAACATCAAATAATAACATTATACATATCTAAAGCATGCTACTAAAATAAGAAGACTTTCATCACAACCTCCGATGATCCAAACAAGTGCACCCAAGCCTTGTTGATTTTCTCTTAGAGAGGTTTGTGGGTGTGCTCTCCCAACACAATATTGTAATCTCACTAGAAATGCATTAAAATGATAAGTTAATAACTCAAGAACAAGTATAAGGAACTTGTCTCAAGTTTTCACCATGGATGAGAATGTAAGCTTTAAACTATAATGACAATGCAAGATCTAACTAAGATAAGAGAACTAGATTCATTCCATATTAGACCTAAGATGTGATATCTAGATTCAAATATGAAATAACATGAAAAAACACTAAGATGAGTATGCTAAATTGCTTAAGAAATTCTAGAGTTAAACTAGCATGATAACAATGCATAAAATGAGAGATGCTTTGCTCTTGAGAAAGGCCTCTATTTATAGAGTTTTTAAAGGAGAGAGAGGGCTTGGATGAGGTGGAGCTCATGTGGTGTCCACATAGGTGCCACATGAGGGACACATAAGCTATGCAAGAGGCCCACTTTGCTCACACATGTGTGAGCAACTTTGGATGTGATGGGTCAAAGTGTACTTAAAATACACATGTGAAGGATCTTGTAAGAAGGTGTAAGAGGGTGTAAGAGTTTTGGGCTAATGAGACACTTTTGAAAAGTGTAAGAAGGTGTCATCATAGGTGTAAGAAACCTTGTTGGCACCAAATAAGGATTATTTTGAAAAAGTCAATTTTTGAAAATTTGCTCACACGTGTGAGCAAATAATTAGGACTAATTGTTGTAGAAATCAAGAAATTAGCTTAATTAACCTTAGTTAATTAATAAATAGGTTTATTTGGTGAGAGTGATGTGAGGTAGGGTAGGATCTAGGTTCAAATTAGCTTAATCTAAATTAATTTAGATTAATTATGGTTTAGTAGACTATAAGTCATATGAAGGAATAAATAAATTAAAAATTTATTTAAAGGGGATTAATGAGGGATAATGTATTAAATAGGATTCAATACATTAAAAGCGATAGTATTTAAATTAAATTTAAATACTAAGGGAGATCAATCATATTTAATTAAATAAGTTTAATTAAATAGATAGAAGAATATAACAAATATAATTAATTAAAATTAACTATAATATCATGGGAATATTAATTAAATTAATATAAGGATGATTTTGGACATCTACATGATGTTCTACATCACTGAATCGGTCAACCGTTCACTGATAATGAGCTGTAATCTCACAACAAGCCATTCTAAGGTTCTAGATCATCGAATCGGTCAACCGTTCACTGATAATGAGCCGTAATCTCATAATAAACTATTCTGAGGTTCCACATCATTGAATCAGTCAATCATTCATTAATAATGAGCTACAATCTCATAACAAGTCATTCTGAGGTTTCACATCACTGAATCAGTCAACTGTTCATTGATAATGAGCTACAATCTCATAACAAGTCATTATGAGGTTCCACATCACCAAATCGGTCAACCATTTGCTGATAATGAGCTGTAATCTCATAACAAGCCGTTCTAAAGTTCTAGATCACTAAATTAGTCAATTGTTCACTGATAATGATCTATAATCTCATAACAAGCCATTTTGAGGTTCCAAATCGCCAAATCAGTCAACCGTTCATTAATAATGAGCTACAATCTCATAACAAATCATTCTAAGGTTCCACATCGCTGAATCGGTCAACCATTCATTGATAATGAGCTATAATATAAATAACAAGTCATTCTGAGGTTCCACATCACCGAATTGGTCAACAGTTTGCTAATAATGAACTATAATCTCATAACAAGTCATTCTGAGGTTCTAGATCAACGAATCGGTCAGCCGTTCACTGATAATGAGTTGTAATCTCATAACAAGCCATTCTGAGGTTCCACATCACCGAATCGGTCAACCGTTCATTGATAATGAGCTACACTCTCATAACAAGTCATTTTAAGGTTCTACATCACCGAATCGGTCAACCATTCGGTGATAATGAGCTGTAATCTCATAACAAGCCGTTCTGAGGTTTTAGATCGCTAAATCGGTCAATCGTTCAGTGATTATGAGCTGTAATCTCATAACAAGCCATTTTGAGGTTCTAGATCACTAAATGGTCAATGGTTCACTGATAATGAGTTGTAATCTCATAACAAGCCGTTATAAGGTTCTAGATCACTGAATCGGTCAACTATTTGTTGATAATGAACTATAATCTCATAACAAGTTGTTCTGAGGTTCCACATCGCTAAATCCATCAACCATTTGCTGATTATGAGCTGTAATCTCATAACAAGCTATTCTAAGGTTCTAGATTGCTGAATCAGTCAACCGTTCACTGATAATGAGTTGTAATCTCATAACAAGCTATTCCAGGTTCTAGATTGCTAAATCAGTCAACCATTCATTGATAATAAGTTGTAATCTCATAACAAGCTATTCTAAGGTTCCACATCACCGAATCGGTCAATCATTCACTGATAATGAGTTGTAATCTCATAACAAACCATTATGAGGTTCTAGATCACCGAATCAGTCAACCGTCCATTGATAATGAGCTGCAATCTCATAACAAGTCATTTTGAGGTTCCACATCGCCGAATCAGTCAACCGTTTATTAATAATGAGCTACAATTTCATAACAAGTCATTCTGAGGTTCCACATCGCCAAATAGGTCAACCGTTTGCTGGTAATGAGCTGTAATCTCATAACAAGCCATTCTAAGGTTCTAGATCACCAAATTGGTCAACTGTACACTGATAATGAGCTATAATTTCATAACAAGCCATTTTGAGGTTCCACATCACTGAATCGGTCAACTGTTCATTGATAATGAGCTACAATCTTATAACAAGTCATTCTGAGGTTCCACATCATTGAATCAGTCAACCGTTCATTGATAATGAGCTAAAATCTCATAACAAGTCATTCTGAGGTTCTACATCACCGAATCAGTCAACCGTTCATTGTTAATGAGCTGTAATCTCATAACAAGTTGTTCTAAGGTTCTAGATCACCGAATCGGTCAACCGTTCACTGATAATGAGTTATAATCTCATAACAAGCCATTTTGAGGTTCCACATCACTAAATCCGTCAACCATTCATTGATAATGAGCTATAATCTCATAAAAAGTCATTCTAAGGTTCCACATCGCCAAATCGGTCAACTATTTGTTGATAATGAGTTGTAATCTCATAACAAGCCGTTCTGAGGTTCTAGATTTCCAAATCGGTCAACTATTCACTAATAATAAGCTGTAATCTCATAACAAGTTGTTCTAAGGTTCCACATCACCGAATCAGTCTACCGTTTGCTGATAATGACCTATAATCTCATAATAAGCCATTCTGAGGTTCTAGATTTCTGAATCGGTCAACCATTCATTAATAGCGAGTTGTAATCTCATAACAAGCCATTATGAGGTTCCACATTACCAAATCAATCAATCATTCATTGATAATGAGCTACAATCTCATAACAAGTTGTTCTGAGGTTCCACATCACCGAATCAGTGAACCATTCACTGATAATGAGTTGTAATCTCACAACAAGTTGTTCTAAGGTTCTAGATCACCAAATTGGTCAACCATTCACTGATAATGAGCTGTAATATCATAACAAGCCATTCTGAGGTTCCACATCACCGAATCATTCAACTGTTTGCTGATAATGAGCTGTACTCTTATAACAAGTTGTTATGAGGTTCTAGATCACTGAATCGGTCAACTGTTCACTGATAATGAGTTATAATCTCAAAACAAGTGATTCTAAGGTTCCACATCACTGAATCAGTCAACCATTTGCTGATAATGAGTTGTAATCTCATAACAAGCCATTCTAAGGTTCTAGATCGCCGAATCAGTCATATGTTCACTGATAATGAGCTATAATCTCATAACAAGTTATTCTGAGGTTCCACATCATCGAATCGATCAACCATTCATTGATAATGAGCTACAATCTCATAACAAGTCATTCTGAGGTTCCACATCACTGAATCAATCAACCATTCACTGATAATGAGTTGTAATCTTATAACAAGCTATTCTGAGGTTTTAGATCACTAAATCAGTCAACTATTTGTTGATAATGAGCTGTAATCTTATAACATGCTATTCTGAGGTTCCACATCACCAAATCAGTCAACCATTCACTGATAATGAGCTGTAATCTCATAACAAGCTATTCTGAGGTTCTAGATCACCAAATTGGTCAACTGTTCATTGATAATGAGCTTTAATCTCATAACAAGCCATTTTGAGGTTCCACATCACCGAATCTATCAACCGTTCATTAATAATGAGGTAAAATCTCATAATAAGTCATTCTGAGGTTCCACATCTCTAAATCGGTCAACCATTTATTGATAATGAGCTACAATCTCATAACAAGTCATTCTAAGGTTTCACATCGCTGAATCAGTCAACCATTTGTTGATAATGAGCTGTAATCTCATAACAAGCCATTCTAAGGTTCTAGATCGCCGAATTGGTCAACCAATCACTCATAATGAGTTGTAATCTCATAACAAGCTATTCTGAGGTTCCACATCACTGAATCGGTAAACCGTTCATTGATAATGAGCTACAACCTTATAACAAGTCATTCTGAGGTTCCACATAGTCAAATCGGTCAACCATTTGTTGATAATTAGCTATAATCTCATAAAAAGTCATTCTGAGGTTCTAGATCATTGAATCAGTCAATTGTTCACTGATAATGAGCTGTAATCTCATAACAAGTCATTCTGAGGTTCCACGTCACCGAATCGGTCAACTGTTCATTGATAATGAGCTACAATCTCATAACAAGTCATTCTAAGGTTCTACATTGCCAAATCAGTCAACCATTCACTGATAATGAGCTGTAATCTCATAACAAGCCATTCTGAGGTTCTAGATCGCCAAATCGGTCAACCCTTTGTTGATAATGAGATGTAATCTTATAACAAGCTATTTTGAGGTTCAACATCATTGAATCGGTCAATCATTCACTGACAATGAGCTGTAATCTCATAACAAGCTATTCTAAGGTTCTGGATCACTGAATCAGTCAACTGTTCATTGATAATGAGATATAATCTCATAACAAGCCATTTTGAGATTCCACATCACTGAATTGGTCAATCGTTCATTGATAATGAGCTACAATCTCATAACAAGTTGTTCTAATATTCCACATTGCTGAATGAGACAACCATTCACTAAAAATGAGTTGTAATCTCATAACAAGTCATTCATAGGTTCTAGATCACCAAATCAGTGAACCGTTCACTGATAATGAGCTGTAATCTCATAACAAGTTATTCTAAGGTTCCACATAACTAAATCGGTCAACTATTCACTGATTATGAGTTGTAATCTCATAACAAGCCCTTCTGGGGTTTTAGATCGCTGAATCGATCAACCGTTGATTGATAATGAGGTGTAATCTCATAACAAGCTGTTCTGAGGTTCCATATCACCGAATTAGTCAATTGTTCATTGATAATGAGCTACAATCTCATAACAAGTCATTCTGAGGTTCCACATTCCCAAATCGGTCAACCTTTCATTTATAATGATCTACAATCTCATAACAAGTCATTATGAGGTTCCACATCACTGAATCGGTCAATCGTTCATTGATAATGAGCTAAAATCTGATAACAAGTCATTCTGAGGTTCCACATCGCTGAATTGATAATTGTTCATTGATAATGAGCTGTAATCTCATAACAAGCCTTTATGAGGTTCTAGATCGTCAAATCGGTCAACCGTTCACTGATAATGAGCTATAATATCATAACAAGCCATTGTGAGGTTCCACATTTCCAAATCGGTAAACTATTCATTGATAATGAGCTACAATATTATAACAAGTCATTCTAAGGTTCCACATTGCCGAATTGGTCAACCGTTCACTGATAATGAGTTATAATCTCATAACAACCCGTTCTGAGGTTCTAGATCGCTAAATCAGTCAACCATTCACTGATAGTGAGTTATAATCTCATAACAAGTTGTTATGAGGTTCCACATCACCGAATTGGTCAACCATTCACTGATAATGAGTTTTAATCTCATAACAAGCCGTTCTAAGGTATTAAATCACCAAATCGATCAACCATTTGTTTATAATGAGCTGTAATCTCAAAACAAGTCATTTTGAGGTTCCACATTGCTGAATTGGTCAAGCATTCATTCATTGATAATGAGCTACAATCTCATAACAAGTCATTCTGAGGTTCCACATCACCGAATTGGTCTACCGTTCATTGATAATGAGCTACAATCTCATAACAAGTCATTCTGAGGTTCCACATCACCAAATCGGTCAACCGTTCACTGATAATGAGTTGTAATCTCATAACAAGCTGTTCTTAGGTTCTAGATAACCAAATCGATCAAGCATTCATTGATAATGAGCTGTAATCTCATAACAAGCCATTCTGAGGTTCCACATCACCGAATCGCTCAACCGTTCATTGATAATGAGCTACAATCTCATAACAAGTCATTCTAAGGTTCCACATCACTGAATCGATCAACCATTTGCTGATAATGAGTTGTAATCTCGTAACAAGCCATTCTGAGGTTCTAGATCACCAAATCAGTCAACCATTCACTGATAATGAGTTGTAATCTCATAACAAGTTGTTATGAGGTTCCAAATCACTGAATCGTTCAACCGTTCACTAATAATGAGCTATAATCTCATAACAAGCCATTCTGATGTTCTAGATCACCGAATCAGTCAACCATTCATTGATAATGAGCTGTAATCTCATAACAAGCTGTTCTAAGGTTCCACATCGCCAAATCGGTCAACTGTTCATTGATAATGAGCTACAATCTCATAACAAGTTATTCTGAGGTTCCACATTGCCGAATCGGTCAACCATTCGCTGATAATGAGTTGTAATCTCATAACAAGCCATTATGAGGTTCTAGATCACCAAATTGGTCAACCATTCACTAATAATGAGCTGTAATCTCATAACAAGCCATTCTGAGGTTCCACATAATTCAATCGGTCAACTATTTGCTAATAATGAGCTGTAATCTCATAACAAGCCGTTCTAAGGTTCTAGATCACCAAATCGGTCAACTGTTCATTCATAATAAGCTGTAATCTCATAAGAAGTCATTATGAGGTTCCACATCACCAAATTAGTCAACCGTTCATTGATAATGAGCTACAATCTCATAACAAGTCATTCTGAGTTTCCACATCATTGAATCGGTCAACCGTTCATTAATAATGAGCTACAATCTCATAACAAGTCATTTTGAGGTTCAACATCATCGAATCGGTCAACTGTTCACTGATAATGAGCTATAATCTCATCAAAAGCCATTACGAGGTTCTAGATCACCGAATCGGTCAACCGTTCACTGATAATAAGCTATAATCTCATAACAAGCCGTTCTGAGGTTCCACATCGCCGAATCGCTCAACTATTTGCTTATAATGAGCTGTAATCTCATAACAAACCATTATGAGGTTCTAGATCACCGAATTGGTCAACCGTTCACTGATAATGAGTTGTAATCTCATAACAAGCCGTTCTGAGGTTCCACATCGCCGAATAGGTCAATCATTTGTTGATAATGAGCTATAATCTCATAACAAGCCATTCTGAGGTTCTAGATCACCGAATCAGTCAATCATTCACTGATAATGAGCTGTAATCTCATGACAAGCCATTTTGAGGTTCTGCATCACCAAATCGGTCAATTGTTTATTGATAATGAGCTACAATCTCATAATAAGTCATTCTAAGGTTCCACATCGCCGAATCGGTTAACCATTTATTGTTAATGAGTTCCAATCTCATATCAAGCCATTTTGAGGTTCCACATCACCAAATTGGTCAACCGTTCATTGATAATGAGCTACAATCTCATAACAAGTCATTCTAAGGTTCCACATTATCGAATTGGTCAACCATTCACTGATAATGAGATATAATCTCATAACAAGCCATTCTGAGGTTTGAGATCGCCAAATCGGTCAACCGTTCATTGATAATGAGCTGTAATCTCATAATAAGTCAATCTGAGGTTCCACATCGCCAAATTGGTCAACCATTCAATGATAATGAGCTACAATCTCATAACAAGTCATTCTGAGGTTCCACATCACCGAATTGGTCAACCATTCATTGACAATGAGCTACAATCTATTAACAAGTCATTCTGAGGTTCCAAATCACTGAATTGGTCTACTGTTCACTGATAATTAGCTGTAATCTCATAACAAGTCATTCTGAGGTACAAGATCACTGTATCGGTCAACTGTTCACTAATAATGAGCTATAATCTCATAACAAGCTGTTCTGAGGTTCCACATCATCAAATCGGTCAACTATTCATTGATAATAAGCTACAATCTCATAACAAGTCATTCTAAGGTTCCACATCATTGAATCGATCAACCGTTCACTAATAATGAGTTGTAATCTCATAACAAGCCATATGGAGGTTCTAAATTGACAAATTGATCAAACGTTCACTGATAATGAGCTGTAATCTCATAACAAGCTATTCTGAGGTTCCACATCGCCGAATCGGTCAACCATTCAATGATAATGAGCTGTAATCTTATAACAAGTTGTTCTGAGGTTCTAAAATGCTAAATTTGTCAACCGTTTATTGATAATGAGTTGTAATCTCATAACAAGCCATTCTAAGGTTCCACATCGCTGAGTCAGTCAACCATTCATTGATAATGAGCTACAATCTGATAATAAGTTGTTCTGAGGTTCCACATTGTTGAATCGGTTAACCGTTAACTGATAATGAGTTGTAATCTCATAACAAGCTGTTCTGAGGTTCTAGATCATAGAATCGGTCAATTGTTCACTTATAATGAGCTATAATCTCATAACAAGCTGTTCTGAGGTTCCACATCGCCGAATCGGTCAACCATGCGCTGATAATGAGCTATAATCTCATAACAAGCTATTCTGAGGTTCTAGATCACCAAATCGGTCAACTGTTCATTGATAATGAGCTGTAATCTCATAACAAGTCATTCTAAGGTTTTGCATAGTCAAATCGGTCAACCATTTGTTGATAATGAGTTATAATCTCATAACAAGTCGTTCTGAAGTTCTAGATCATTGAATCGGTCAACCGTTCACTGATAATGAGCTGTAATCTCATAACAAGTCATTCTGAGTGTAGACACCCTAAAATGGATAGGCTTGCGACTTTACATTAAAAACACTAATTTTCATCTATTAATTAATGGTTTTTTAATCATTAATTAATCATCTATTTTCTGCTAAATTCATTTCCCAAATCATCTAATCCAATTCCCAAAATTAATTAAATAATTAATTTTATCTAATTAATTAATCTTTAATTGATTAATTATCATAATTTAATTAATTAAACTCAATTTCCTATAGTTTAAATCCAAATATTTAAACTTACTAATTAAATTCTTCCAATTAAATTAATTTCAATTCAATTAATTTAATTTCATCAAATAAAGCAATTCTTAAATAAAAAGAATTCAATTATCTCACATGTTGAAAACAATTATTAAATAAATGAATTAAATACTCATTTATCTTCAAAGAGATAACTCCAATCAGATCACATGGGTTACTCCACCCATCTCTCCAGTCCATATGGGTAACTTCACCCACCTCTTCAGTTCAAAAAGGTAACTCATAATTAGCTCCTCAGATAACCAAACTCTATCTCCTCTTAACCAAATAAAGAGGTAGAGTTTACTGAGGATCTCTCCTATACCTTTTGATCTCAACCGTTCATCTCCCCATCTCTGGGATTGATCTGAACCATTCATTTCATCACCATTTCCTATATAATAAATCTTTCATAACCATTTGAAGGATCTAGGATTTCAAGCTCTCGTGCGCCATTATTATGGCAGTTTGGTTCTAGCATTCAAGCCATCTTGCGATCTCACACACACATTTCAAATATCAAATTCTCGATGCTTCTCAAGTCATAGACGCTGCCCCGCCAATACTGAGCATCAAGAATAGCATTTCGGAAGGAGTAGAGAGAAACAATAGAAGCTTCAAGCATCGAAAGGTTTGCATTCGTTTGTCTTCCTTTCTCTTGCTTGTACATTTTATTGCTCACGTTTCTGTTATTCATTTAGTAGTTATTGCGTACTTGATTTGCATTCATTTGTGAACCTTTGCTACTAACCCCCACCCTTGGAAAGTTATGGGAAACCGGAGAGAGAGGCATACATTTTGGTGAATCCGACGTGAACAAACAGCCTAAATATCTCTTGCAGATGAAGAAACAAACAGATCAACCATGGCCGTACGGTCACAAATTTAAAAATCTCACTTTTCTTTGATATTTGTACTATTTTGCAGTTGCTAGAATTTTACTGCAATCACTCATACTATGCCGCAATCAACTGGTTTAATATCGCAATTGATTGCAGGCTTTCGCAGTTATTCTGGCCCTTTTCTTATCTCTGACTTCTAGTATTTTGTCGCAATCATCCGATCCGTGCCGCAATCGATAAAAGTCTACCGCAATCACCATAATTCTGCCATAGTTGTCTGATCCGTGCCGCAGTCGATGGCATTTTTCCGCAGTCGCAACTTAATTACCGCAATCGATAGCACTTTGTCGTAGTTGAACTTTATTTACTGCAATCGACAGAAGTATACCGCAGTTGCAGGAAGATTGCCGCAATCGCAACAAATATTGCAAATATCATACCCAAGTATTCTGCCCATCTACTTTTTAATTAACATTCTTTGTGGTTTCTGTGCAGGATTGGATCAAAGTCATCAAGGACAGAGGAGGGTAAGTTTTGGTAAGCACCATTTCAATTTCTTCAAAGTTCTCATTTCTTTGCAAATAATCCCTTTTGGTACTAACTTGTTTAAACAACACAAACTAAAAGGAATTCATTTGTCGATTTGGGTTTAAAAGGAATAGTGCTTGCAATACCTATCACACCTCATATTTCAGATTTGGGCTTAAAATTGACGTGAGGTTTAAAATTGAACAAAGGAAAAAAATCTTTCAGTTTGGTGCTTTAAAATTGAACAAGAAAACAACACCTACTTTTTTGGCTTAAAATTGGACATTCATGCTTGTATGGTGTTATAGCTTAGTTCACATTTCACAATTGGAGCTTAATTGATTAACCTCGTGTCTTGAGTTTTGGGTGCACTTGTACAAACTATTAGATTACAAACCTTTATTTTCTTAGAAAGGCCTGTCTAGGGAAAGCGCTTCTTCCTTGGAGGATGACCTTAAACCGGGAAATCCTTCCGACCAGTATATAAACAAGGCGTGAACAAAAGTTCTGTCTTATCTAGCCAAGCTCAGGCGAGGTGTGTTGATAATAGTTTGGATCGGGTGAATATCCCTAAGGAGCCAGCGTGATCAACTAGGCTCTTAAGTGAGTCACAAACCGATTGGAGAGACACCACAGACTCTGACTACAACCTTGATTAATTAGAGGCCAACCCGTTTTACCTCCGAATAGATATTTTATTATAGTGCAAGGGGTTGCAGAATTTCCTCCCAAGATTCCCAACATATGTGTCCCACGGTATTTGTGTAGTGAAAGAGATCTTCACTCCACGGAAACAATACCTGGAAACGGAAAAAACACGGGCACCTACGATGTGGACCTTCGTGTCCTAGTAGCGTGACAATAGCTGTGTGAGCTAACGGACATTCAAGCATTGGGCCTATAACATCATATTCTGAAGCCAATTTGACCTAGATTAAATCTGATTGTTCATTGTTGAGACCTTGTGATAACATTGCAACTTAAAAAAGTGGTAGAACATACACAATCTCAATCTTCAAAACACAGTGTCTATTGTGCTTGTTCCTTTGATCAGTTTCTGAAAATGCAAAACACAACATTCAAACTATCAAAATGAGTCAAACGTGTTAAAGTCTAGGGTTGTCAAAGTCAACTATCTTGCAAATCAAACCAATCATTTTTACCGCAATCGGTGAAATTGTACCACATTTTGACAAGTTATACTATATTCATGCTCTGACCTAAAAACCTTGAAAGGAATTCTCCATTTGGTGTCCAAAACTAGTGTCTATCCCAGGAAAATGCAAAGAACATTGTGTGAATCTCTAAACAGTTAAGATTACCCTTTCTCTGTAAAACACGATTACTGTCTAAAAACATTGTTAGTTCAAAAGTTCATACTCGACGTATCTTGATCTCATCTTTTCAAACATCATCATCTTTTTCAAATTTGACTTTGTCCAAGACAAAGGTTGGCAAATCCTATCTTTTATCACCACTTTGAGATCAAGTTATATCAAAATCTATCCTTAGAATTACCTTTGTCCAAAACATAACTCGGACTTTGTCTTAGAAAGGATCCTCTTTTTTGTTTGCTTTATATCGCTTGTTTTAGTTACAAAACCTGGACCACACTATGTCTCAAACACCTCATGGAGGACCTTACACAAGGTCTATGGCTAGAGCTCAACCAGATGAGTCATACATCAACCATTTCCCCACTTGGGAAACAGAGCAAGATAATGATCCCTTTGTGAACACTAGTCCTACCCTATTCATTGAGCCCCCCCGTGGGGCAGCTTTTTTCCAAGATACCACCAAAGTAGAGATTGAAGATGTGGAACAAGATGCCTACTCTACCAAAGTAGTTGACATTGTTGTAGAGAGGAACCCTGAACGTTACTTGTCCATGCTAATAAAGTAGGGAGTCAAGCTCCCTGTTGAATTCAGCGTATCAACTATATGGCCTGAAAACCCTCTCGTAGGTCCAAACACTACTCCTCAGACATTACCGGTTGTGTCACAAATCTTTCCAACATTGAATTTACCTACATCAACATAGACTATTTCTAATCAAACCAATGACCCTACCCAAGCTAGCACATCATCTACTCAAGGCATGACAAACTCGCAATCAAGTGCACTGATGATCACTAGCATGCCTTCCATCCCACCAAAATCCAGTTATTCTGAAACTATGCCGCTGCTGCAATCCATCCACACTAACCTTGGGATCAACAGTTCATGCCCGCAAGGATCCACCTCTGCAGGACCTATCTTCAGTCAAGGCCAACCCAAAACTACATCTTTGCCCTTTCTGACACCTGCCCAACCTCCGCAACAGCAACCCCAGCTTCAATTGCCTCACATTCAACCTCCAAAATAGCAACCCCAGCTTCAGTTGCCTCATATCCAACCTCTGCAACAGCAACCCTAGTTTCAAACCATACCTCAGCAGCAGCAATACCTACCCCACCATTATCAAAACCAGCTTCAGTCACGACAGCAAACACTTCCAAACCCCCTTGGGCCACTCATGTCCCTACAGTTACAAATCACTTGATGGGAAATCAATACCAAGTCCCAAGGATGAAATCCTATGTTCCTACTCAAGGCACACAGAGGCATAGCCTCATACCCACCACAGCGCAAAGGAATGTCCACACGCATCAACCGCAAAATCAAACAGACATACTAATGCAACAAGTGCAAAACCTTCAAACCCAAATGTTGGATATGCAGAATTAGGGGCAAACAAAATCCTATACTATAGAGGATTTATACCCATATCCCTTTGATCATTCAATTCAGATGTCTCCATTCCTGAACCACTTCTCAGTGCCAAAATTTGACAAGTATAGGGGCAACACTAACCCCATTGAGCATATACAAGAATTCTTTGCTAGTTGCGTTGAATTCGCTCATGATGAGACATATCTAATGAGGCTGTTCCCACAAAGTCTAGCCGGACCAGCAATAGAATGGTTCTCACATCTACCTCATGGTATTCAGTCTTGGGGAGAATTGGCTGAAAAGTTCATCACACATTTCCATCATAACATTAAGCGCAAGGTCAGCATCAAGGACCTTTGTGACATAAAGAAAAAAGATGGAGAGTCCTTTGTGAAATTCCTACAGAGATGGAGGAACATGGCAAACTGTATTACATATGACATGCCTGAACAAGACTTGATAGTCATGTTTGTCGACAGTCTGATCCTAGATATGTCATTCACAACAGAACTGCAGCTAGCACCCAACTTCACACAACTCATCAAAAGAGGAGTTTGGTGTGAGAAGAACTTGGTCAAAAGAGGAATCCTTGCAGACCCTACACAAACAAATACAAATAAGAATGCAACGGAAAAGGAAAAGTGGTGGAACAAGAACAAAAATGTCACTAGTGGTGGTGTCATTGATGTAAAAATGGTCAACTACGTGCAACCCAAGGTGTCACTGCAAGGCACACCTGTGGTAAACCAAAACCCCATAGGCCCAACTCAACAAGCATATGTACAGAACCAACCTCCCCCTGTGCAAGCAGCCACTGTGTCAAACAATCAACAACAGAATCAACGCAAACCACGGTTCCAATTCCAAGAAAGAGATTTCACACCATTGGGAGAACCAATAGAATTCGCTTTACGAAAGCTGATACAATCAAACACCATCACTCTCCCAGCAATCAGAGATTTCAAACAAGAGGAAAACAAACCAAGGTGGTACAATGACAAAGACTTTTGTGAGTTTCATCGGGTTAAGGGGCACAAAATAGCCAACTGCTACCGATTGAAACATGCTATCCAAGATCTCATTGACACATGGATCATCGATGTGACAAACACTCAAGCTAAAGGCACAACTGATCACACCATTTTTAATGATAGCTTCCATGATCACAACAAAGGGAAAATCTCTGGGTCTGGTGGACAAACCAATAAAGTCAACTATACGTATGCCAATAGTGATAATGTCATAAATTGCCTAAATCCTTCAGATAATCATGTGGCTACAATCACCATCAGGGACCAAGGCAACAATTGCACTGTAACTACTCATCGTGCTAGAGTCATTTTACAAGGATTACCATCCACAGCTACTACATCAGCCAATCCTATCACTAACTCAGATCCACAAACAAGCATAGTGGACCAACTAAAGTGCACACCTACACAGATATCCATGTTTGACCTCTTGCGCATATCTCCGCAACATAAAATAGCACTCGACCAAGCACTTCAAAATGCAGCAGTCCCAAGGGACATAACACCAAAAATCTTTCAAACAATGGTCAATCATATAACAACTAACAAGCATGCCACATTCACAGACCGTGATGTGCTGCCGCATAAACCCCTGCATAATGATCCTTTACACTTGCTTGTCCAAATCCACAAAAGCACTGTCCGTAGAGTCCTTGTTGATGGTGGAGCTGGTTTAAACATTTGTACTCTGAAATTAATCAAGCAA
>MU224774.1:92813-139072 GCA_018584345.1 Thuja plicata | reverse complement strand
ACCCACCTCTTCAGTTCAAAAAGGTAACTCATAATTAGCTCCTCAGTTAACCAAACTCTATCTCCTCTTAACCAAATAAAGAGGTGGAGTTTACTGAGGATCTCTCCTGTACCTTTTGATCTCAACCATTCATCTCCCCATCTCTGGGATTGATCTCAACCATTCATTTCATCACCATTTCCTATATAATAAATTCTTCATAACCATTTGAAGGATCCAGGATTTCAAGCTCTCGTGCGCCATTACTATGTCAATTTAGATCTAGCATTCAAGCCATCTTGCGATCACACACACACATTTCAAATATCAAATTCTCGACGCTTCTCAAGTCATAGACGCTGCCCCGCCAATACTGAGCATCAAGAACAGTGTTTCGGAAGGAGTAGAGAGAAATAATAGAAGCTTCAAGCATCGAAGGGTTTGCATTCGTTTGTCTTCCTTTCTCTTGCTTGTACATTTTATTGCTCATGTTTTTGTTATTCGTTTAGTAGTTATTGCGTACTTGATTTGCATTCATTTGTGAACCTTTGCTACTAACCCCCACCCTTGGAAAGCTATGGGAAACCACAGAGAGAGGCATACACTAAGGTTCCACATCACCGACTCGATCAACCGTTCATTGATAATGAGCTACAATCTCATAACAAGTCATTCTAAGGTTCTACATTGCCGAATCAGTCAACCATTCACTGATAATGTGCTGTAATCTCATAACAAGCCATTCTGAGGTTCTAGATCGCCGAATCGGTCAACCCTTTGCTGATAATGAGCTGTAATCTTATAACAAGCTATTATGAGGTTCCACATCACCAAATCGGTCAATCATTAACTGACAATGAGCTGTAATCTCATAACAAGCTATTCTAAGGTTTTGGATCGCCGAATCAGTCAACCGTTCATTGATAATGAGCTATAATCTCATAACAAGCTATTTTGAGATACCACATCACCGAATTGGTCAATCATTTATTGATAATGAGATATAATCTCATAACAAGTTGTTCTGAGGTTCCACATCGCCGAATCAGATAACCGTTCACTAAAAATGAGTTGTAATCTTATAACAAGTTGTTCTCAGGTTCTAGATCGCCGAATCAGTCAACCATTTGCTGATAATGAGCTATAATCTCATAACAAGTTGTTCTAAGGTTCCACATAACTAAATCGGTCAATCATTCACTGATTATGAGTTGTAATCTCATAACAAACCCTTCTGAGGTTTTAGATCACCGAATAAATCAACTGTTGATTGATAATGAGGTGTAATATCATAACAAGCCCTTCTGAGGTTCCACATCACTGAATTAGTCAACTATCCATTGATAATGAGCTACAATCTCATAACAAGTTTTTTTGAGGTTCCACATTGCTGAATCGGTCAACCTTTCATTTATAATGAGCTATAATCTCATAAAAAGTCATTCTGAGGTTCCACATCACTGACTCAGTCAACCATTCACTGATAATCAGTTGTAATCTCATAACAAGCCATTCTGAGGTTCTAGATCACCAAATTGGTCAACTGTTCACTGATAATGAGTTGTAATATGATAATAAGCCATTCTAAGGTTCCACATGGCCTAATCGGTCAACCGTTCATTGATAATGAGCTACAATCTCATAACAAGTCATTCTGAGGTTCCACATCACCGAATCGATCAACCATTCATTGATAATGAGCTAAAATCTTATAAAAATTCATTCTGAGGTTCCACATCGCCGAATCGATCAATAATTCATTGATAATGAGCTGTAATCTCATAACAAGTTGTTATTAGGTTCTAGATCATCAAATCGGTCAACCATTCACTGATAATGAGCTGTAACATCATAACAAGCCATTGTGAGGTTCCACATTGCCAAATCAGTCAACTTTTCATTGATAATGAGCTACAATATTATAACAAGTCATTCTAAGCTTCCATATCGCTGAATTAGTCAACCGTTCACTAATAATGAGTTGTAATCTCATAACAACCCGTTCTGAGGTTCTAAATCACCAAATCAGTCAACCATTCGTTGATAATGAGTTGTAATCTCATAACAAGCTGTTATGAGGTTCCACATCACCCAATTGGTCAACCAATCACTGATAATGAGCTGTAATCTCATAACAAGCCATTCTGAGGTTCTAAATCACTAAATCGGTCAACCATTTATTGATAATGAGCTATAATCTCATAACAAGCCATTCTGAGGTTCCACATCGCCAAATTGGTCAACCATTCATTCATTGATAATGAGCTACAATCTCATAACAAGTCATTCTGAGGTTCCACATCAGCGAATCGGTCTACCATTTATTGATAATGAGCTACAATCTCATAACAAGTCATTCTGAGGTTCCACATCACTAAATTGGTCAACCGTTCGCTGATAATGAGCTGTAATCTCATAACAAGTTGTTCTTAGGTTCTAGATCACTGAATCGGTCAACCATTCACTGATAATGAGCTGTAATCTCATAACAAGTCGTTCTGAGGTTCCACATCACCGAATCACTCAATTATTCATTGATAATGAGCTACAATCTCATAACAAGTCATTCTAAGGTCCCACATCACCGAATCGGTCAACCGTTCACTGATAATGAGCTGTAGTCTCATAACAAGCCATTCTGAGGTTCTAGATCACCAAATCGGTCAACCATTCACTGATAATGAGCTGTAATCTCATAACAAGTTGTTATGAGGTTCCAAATCGCTGAATCCATCAACCATTCACTGATAATGAGCTGTAATCTTATAACAAGCCATTCTGAGGTTCTAGATCACTGAATCAGTCAACCATTTATTGATAATAGCTGTAATCTCATAACAAGCTATTCTAAGGTTCCACATCATCAAATCGTTCAACCGTTCATTGATAATGAGCTACAATCTCATAACAAGTTGTTCTAAGGTTCCACATCACCGAATCGGTCAACCATTCACTGATAATGAGTTGTAATCTCATAACAAGCCATTCTGAGGTTCTAGATCACCAAATCGGTCAACCATTCACTAATAATGAGCTATAATCTCATAACAAGCCATTCTAAGGTTCCACATCATCGAATCGGTCAACTATTTGCTGATAATGAGCTGTAATCTCATAACAAGTCATTCTAAGGTTCCACATCACCAAATTGGTCAACTGTTCATTGATAATGAGCTACAATCTCATCACAAGTCATTCTGAGTTTCCACATCGCTGAATCGGTCAACTATTCATTGATAATGAGCCACAATCTCATAATAAGTCATTTTGAGGTTCAACATCGTCGAATCGGTCAACCGTTCACTGATAATGAGCTGTAATCTCATCAAAATCCATTCTAAGGTTCTAGATCACCGAATTGGTCAACCGTTCACTGATAATGAGTTGTAATCTCATAACAAGTTGTTCTGAGGTTCCACATCACCGAATCAGTCAATCGTTTGCTGATAATGAGCTATAATCTCATAACAAGCCATTCTAAGTTTCTAGATCACTGAATCGGTCAACCGTTCACTGATAATGAGTTGTAATCTCATGACAAGCCATTTTCAGGTTCCACATCACTGAATCGGTCAATTGTTTATTGATAATGAGCTACAATCTCATAACAAGTCATTCTGAGGTTCCACATCACCAAATCGGTTAACTGTTTGCTGTTAATGAGTTCCAATCTCATAACAAGCCATTCTGAGGTTCCATATCACCGAATTGGTCAATTGTTCATTGATAATGAGCTACAATCTCATAACAAGTCATTCTAAGGTTCCACATTGCCGAATCGGTCAACCATTCATTGATAATGAGCTGTAATCTCATAACAAGCCATTTTGAGGTTTGAGATTGCTGAATCAGTCAACCATTCACTGATAATGAGGTGTAATCTCATAACAAGTCGTTCTGAGGTTCCACATCGCCCAATTGGTCAACCATTTAGTGATAATGAGGTACAATCTCATAACAAGTCATTCTGAGGTTCCACATCACCAAATCGGTCAACCATTCATTGACAATGAGCCACAATCTATTAACAAGTCATTCTGAGGTTCCAAATCACCGAATTGGTCAACTGTTCATTGATAACTAGCTGTAATCTCATAACAAGTTGTTATGAGGTACAAGATCACTATATCAGTCAACTGTTTCATAATAATGAGCTGTAATCTCATAACAAGTTGTTCTGAGGTTCTACATCATCAAATCGGTCAACTATTCATTGATAATAAGCTACAATCTCATAACAAGTCATTCTAAGGTTTCACATCGCTGAATCGATCAACCGTTCACTGATAATGAGCTGTAATCTCATAACAAGTCATTCTAAGGTTCTAGATTGATGAATCGGTCAAACGTTCACTGATAATGAGCTATAATCTCATAACAAGTTGTTTTGAGGTTCCACATTGCCGAATCAGTCAACCATTCACTAATAATGAGCTGTAATCTCATAACAAGTCATTCTAAGGTTCCACATCACCAAATTGGTCAACTGTTCATTGATAATGAGCTACAATCTCATCACAAGTCATTCTGAGTTTCTACATCGCTGAATCGGTCAACTATTCATTGATAATGAGCTACAATCTCATAATAAGTCATTTTGAGGTTCAACATCGTCGAATCGGTCAACCGTTCACTGATAATGAGCTATAATCTCATCAAAATCCATTCTGAGGTTCTAGATCACCGAATTGGTCAACCGTTCACTGATAATGAGTTGTAATCTCATAACAAGCTGTTCTGAGGTTCCACATCACCGAATCAGTCAATCGTTTGCTGATAATGAGCTATAATCTCATAACAAGCCATTCTAAGTTTCTAGATCACTGAATCGGTCAACCGTTCACTGATAATGAGCTGTAATATCATGACAAGCCATTTTGAGGTTCCACATCACTGAATCGGTCAATTTTTTATTGATAATGAGCTACAATCTCATAACAAGTCATTCTGAGGTTCCACATCACCGAATCGGTTAATTGTTTGCTGTTAATGAGTTCCAATCTCATAACAAGCCATTCTGAGGTTCCATATCACTGAATTGGTCAATCATTCATTGATAATGAGCTACAATCTCATAACAAGTCATTCTAAGGTTCCACATCACCGAATCGGTCAACCATTCACTGATAATGAGCTGTAATATCATAACAAGCCATTTTGAGGTTTGAGATTGCTGAATCAGTCAACCATTCACTGATAATGAGGTGTAATCTCATAACAAGTCATTCTGAGGTTCCACATCGCCCAATTGGTCAACCATTTAGTGATAATGAGGTACAATCTCATAACAAGTCATTCTGAGGTTCCACATCACCGAATCGGTCAACCATTCATTGACAATGAGCCACAATCTATTAACAAGTCATTCTGAGGTTCCAAATCACCGAATTGGTCAACTGTTCATTGATAACTAGCTGTAATCTCATAACAAGTCGTTATGAGGTACAAGATCACTGTATCAGTCAACTGTTCCATGATAATGAGCTGTAATCTCATAACAAGTTTTTCTGAGGTTCTACATCATCAAATCGGTCAACTATTCATTGATAATAATCTATAATCTCATAACAAGTCATTCTAAGGTTTCACATCGCTGAATCGATCAACCGTTCACTGATAATGAGCTGTAATCTCATAACAAGTCATTCTAAGGTTCTAGATTGATGAATCGGTCAAACATTCACTGATAATGAGCTATAATCTCATAATAAGCTGTTCTGAGGTTCTACATCACCGAATCGGTCAACCATTCACTAATAATGAGCTGTAATCTCATAACAAGCCATTCTGAGGTTCTAAAATGCTGAATCTGTCAACCGTTCATTGATAATGAGCGTAATCTCATAACAGGCCATTCTAAGGTTCCACATCGCCGAGTCAGTCAACCATTCATTAATAATGAGCTACAATCTGATAACAAGTTGTTCTGAGGTTCTACATCATCAAATTGGTTAATCGTTCACTGATAATGAGTTTTAATCTCATAACAAGCTATTCTGAAGTTCTAGATCACATAATCAGTCAATCGTTCACTTATAATAAGCTGTAATCTCAAAACAAGCTATTCTGAGCTTCCACATCACCGAATCAGTCAACCATGTGCTGATAATGAGCTTTAATCTCGTAACAAGCTATTCTGAGGATCTAGATCACCAAATCAGTCAACTGTTCATTGATAATGAGCTGTAATCTGATAATAAGCCATTCTGAGGTTCCACATCACCAAATCAGTCAACCATTCATTGACAATGAGCTACAATCTCATAACAAGTCATTCTAAGGTTCCACATCACCAAATCAGTCAACCGTTCATTGATAATGAGCTACAATATCATAACAAGTCATTTTGAGGTTCCACATCACTGACTCGGTCAACCGTTCACTGATAATGAGCTATAATCTCATAACAAGTTGGTCTGAAGTTCTAGATCGCCGAATCGGTCAACCATTCACTGATAATGAGCTGTAATCTCACAACAAGCAATTCTGAGGTTTCACATCACCAAATCGGTCAATAGTTCATTGATAATGAGGTACAATCTCATAACAAGTCATTCTGAGATTCCACATCATTGAATCAGTCAACCATTCGCTGATAATAAGCTGTAATCTCATAATAAGCTGTTTTGAGGTTCTAGATCACCGAATTGGTCAACCATTCACTGATAATGAGCTGTAATCTCATAACAAGCTATTTTGAGGTTCCATATCATCAAATCAGTCAACCATTCATAGATAATGAGCTACAATCTCATAAAAAGTTATTCTAAGGTTCCACATCACCGAATCAGTGAACTGTTTGTTGATAACAAGATGTGGTCTCATAACAAGCTATTATGAGGTTTTAGATCATCGAATCAGTCAATTATTCATTGATAATGAGTTGTAATCTCATAACAAGCTATTTTGAGGTTCCACATCACCGAATCAGTCAACCATTCACTGATAATGAGCTATAATCTCATAACAAGCTGTTCTGAGGTTCTAGATCACCGAATCAGTCAACTGTTGATTGATAATGAGCTATAATCTCATAACAAGCCATTTTGAGGTTCCACATCATCGAATCGGTCAACCTTTCATTGATAATGAGCTATAATCTCATAACAAGTTGTTTTGAGGTTCCACATCACCAAATCGGTCAACCGTTCGTTGATAATGATTTGTAATCTCATAACAAGCCGTTATGAGGTTTGAGATCGCCGAATCGGTCAACTGTTCATTGATAATGAGTTGTAATCTCACAACAATTTGTTCTAAGGTTTTACATCACTGAATGGGTCAATCATTAGCTGATAATGAGCTGTAATCTCATAACAAGCCATTTTGAGGTTCTAGATCACTGAATCGGTCAATCATTCATTGATAATGAGCTATAATCTCATAACAACCCATTCTGAGGTTCCACATGACTGAATTGGTCAACCATTCATTGATAATGAGTTACAATCTCATAACAAGTCATTCTGAGGATTCACATCACCGAATCAGTCAATCATTCATTGATAATGAGCTACAATCTCATAACAAGTCATTCTAAGGTTCCACATCGTTGAATCGGTCAACTGTTCACTGATAATGAGTTGTAATCTCATAACAAGCCATTCTGAGGTTCTAGATCGCCGAATCGGTCAACCGTTCACTGATAATGAGCTATAATCTCATAACAAACCATTCTGAGGTTCCACATCGCCGAATCAGTCAATCGTTCATTGATAATGAGCTATAATCTTATAACAAGTCATTCTAAGGTTCCACATTGCCAAATTGGTCAACCATTCACTAATAATGAGCTATAATCTCATAACAAGCCGTTCTAAGATTCTAGATCACCGAATCGATCAACCATTCACTTATAATGATCTGTAATCTCATAACAAACTTATCTCAGGTTCCACATCATCGAATCAATCAACCATTCACTAATAATGAGCTATAATCTCATAACAAGCTATTCTGAGGTTCTAGATCACTGAATCGGTCAACCGTTCATTTATAGTGAGCTATAATCTCATAACAAGCTGTTATAAGGTTCTACATTGCCGAATCGGTCAACCATTCATTGATAATGAGCTACAATCTCATAACAAGTTGTTCTGAGGTTCCACATCGCCAAATCGGTCAATCATTCACTGATAATGAGCTACAATCTTATAACAAGCTATTCTGAGGTTCCACATCACTGAATCAGTCAACCATTCCCTGATAATGAGTTGTAATCTCTTAACAAGCCATTATGAGGTTCTAGATCACCAAATCAGTCAACCGTTCATTATTAATGAGCTGTAATCTCATAACAAGCCATTTAAAGGTTCCACATCACCGAATCGGTCAACCGTTCATTGATAATGAGCTACAATCTCATAACAAGTCATTCTAAGGTTCCACATCACCAAATCAGTCGACCGTTCATTGATAACAAGCTAAAATCTCATAACAAGTTGTTCTAAGGTTCCACATTACCGAATCAGTTAACCGTTTACTGATAATGAGCTGTAATCTCATAACAAGCCATTCTGAGGTTCTAGATCATTGAATCGGTCAACCATTCACTGATAATGAGCTGTAAGCTCATAAAAAGCCATTCTGAGGTTCCACATCACTGAATCGGTCAACTATTCATTGATAATGAGCATTAATCTCATAACAAGTTGTTCTGAGGTTCCACATCACCGAATCGGTCAACCGTTCATTAATAATGAGCTACAATCTCATAATAAGTCATTCTAAGATTCCACATCATCGAATCGGTCAACCGTTCACTGATAATGAGTTGTAATCTCATAACAAGCCGTTCTGAGGTTCTAGATCACTGAATCGGTCAACCGTTCACATATAATGAGCTGTAATCTCATAAAAAGTCATTATGAGGTTCTTCATCACCAAATTGGTCAACCATTCATTGATAATAAGCTACAACCTCATAACATGTCATTCTAAGGTTCCACATCGGTGAATTGGTCAACCATTCACTGATAATGAGCTATAATCTCATAACAAGTCATTCTGAGATTCTAGATCACCAAATCGGTCAACCTCTCATTGATAATGAGTTGTAATCTTATAACAAGCTATTTTAAGGTTCCACATTGCTGAATCAGTCAACCATTCATTGATAATGAGCTATAATCTCATAACAAGTTGTTCTAAGGTTCTAGATCACCGAATCGGTCAACCGTTCATTGATAATGGGCTGTAATCTCATAACAATCCATTCTAAGGTTCCACTTCACTGAATCGGTCAACCGTTCATTCATAATGAGCTATAATCTCATAACAAGTTGTTCTGAGGTTTCACATCACCGAATCGGTCAACCACTCACTAATAATGAGTTGTAATCTCATAACAAGGCATTCTAATGTTCTAGATTACTGAATCGGTCAACCGTTAGATGATAATGAGCTGTAATATCATAACAAGTTGTTCTAAAGTTCCACATCGCTGAATCGGTCAACCATTCACTAATAATGAGCTGTAATCTCATAACAAGCAATTTTGAGGTTCTAGATTGCTGAATCGGTCAACCGTTCATTGATAATGAGCTATAATCTCATAACAAGTCAGTCTAAGGTTCCACATTGTTGAATCGGTCAACCATTCATTGATAATGAGCTACAATCTCATAACAAGTCATTCTGAGGTTCCACATCATTAAATCAGTCAACCATTCATTGATAATGAGCTACAATCTCATAACAAGTCATTCTGAGGTTCCACATCACCGAATCGGTCAAGGATTCACTGATAATGAGCTGTAATCTCATAACAAGCTATTCTGAGGTTCTACGTCACCGAATTGGTCAACCATTCACTGATAATGAGCTGTAATCTCATAACAAGTTGTTCTGAGGTTTGACATCGCCAAATTGGTCAATTGTTCATTGATAATGAGCTACAATATCATAACAAGTCATTCTGAGGTTCCACATCACCGAATCAGTCAACCATTCATTGATAATGAGCTACAATCTCATAACAAGTCATTCTAAGGTTCCACATCGCTGAATCGGTCAACCGTTCACTGCTAATGAGCTGTAATCTCATAACAAGTCATTCTAAAGTTCTAGATCACTGAATCGGTCAACCATTCACTGATAATGATCTGTAATCTCATAACAAGCTATTTTGAGGTTCCACATCACCGAATCAGTCAACCGTTCATTGATAATGAGCTACAATCTCATAACAAGTCATTTTAAGGTTCCACATCACCAAATTGGTCAACCATTCACTGATAATGAGTGGTAATCTCATAACAAGCCATTCTAAGGTTCTAGATCGCTGAATTAGTCAGCTGTTCACTGATAATGAGCTGTAATCTCATTACAAGTTGTTCTAAGGTTCTACATCGCCGAATAGGTCAACCATTCACTGATAATGAGCTATAATCTTAAAACAAGCTGTTCTTAGGTTCTAGATTGCTGAATCAATCAATCGTTCATTGATAATGAGCTGTAATCTCATAAAAATCCATTCTAAGGTTCCACATCATCAAATCGGTCAACCATTATATGATAATGAGCTACAATCTCATAACAAGTTGTTCTTAGGAACCCCACATTGCTAAATCGGTCAACCATTCACTGATAATGAGTTGTAATCTCATAACAATCCATTTTGAGGTTCTAGATCACTGAATCGATCAACCATTTGCTGATAATGAGCTGTAATCTCATAACAAGCTATTCTGAGGTTCCACATTGCTGAATCAATCAACTGTTCACTGATAATGAGTTGTAATCTCATAACAAGCCATTCTAAGGTTCTAGATCACTAAATCGGTCAACCATTCATTGATAATGAGATGTAATCTCATAATAAGCTATTTTGAGGTTCCACATCACTGAATTGATCAATCGTTCATTGATCATGAGCTACAATCTCATAACAAGTCATTATGAGGTTCCACATCACCGAATCAGTCAACTGTTCATTAAAAATGAGCTACAATCTCATAACAAGTCATTCTAATGTTATTGATCACCGAATTAGTCAACTATTCACTAATAATGAGCTGTAATCTCATAACAAGCCGTTCTGAGGTTCTAGATCAGTGAATCAGTCAACTGCTCACTGATAATGAGCTGTAATCTCATAATAAGCCATTTTGAGATTCCACATTACTAAATCAGTCAACCGTTCAATGATAATGAGCTACAATCTCATAACATGTCATTCTCAGGTTCTACATTGCTGAATCAGTCAACTATTCATTGATAATGAGCTAAAATCTAATAACAAGTCATTCTGAGGTTCCACATCACTAAATCGTTCAATCGTTCGCTGATAATAAACTGTAATCTCATAACAAGCCATTATGAAGTTCTAGATCACTGAATTGGTCAATCATTCACTAATAGAGAGTTTTAATCTCATAACAAGTCATTCTAAGGTTCCACATCACTGAATCGATCAACAATTTATTGATAATGAGCTACAATCTCATAACAAGTCATTCTAATGTTCCACATTGCCGAATCAATCAACCGTTCACTAATAATGAGCTATAATCTCATAACAAGTCGTTCTGAGGTTTGAGATCACCAAATCTGTGAATCGTTCACTGATAATGAGCTGTAATCTCATAACAAGCCATTTTTAGGTTCCACATCACTGAATTAGTCAACCGTTCATTGATAATGAGCTACAATCTCATAACAAGTTGTTCTGAGGTTCCACATCGTTGAATCGGTCAACCATTCGTTGATAATGAGTTATAATCTAATAACAAGCTGTTCTGAGGTTCTAATTCACCGAATCAGTCAACCGTTCACTAATAATGAGCTGTAATCTCATAACAAGCTTTTTTAAGGTTCCACATCACCAAATTGGTCAACCATTCACTGATAATGAGCTGTAATCTCATAACAAGCTATTCTGAGGTTCTAGATCACTGAATCGGTCAACCATTCATTGATAATGAGCAATAATCTCATAACAAGCCATTCTGAGGTTCCACATCACCAAATCGGTCAACCATTCATTGATAATGAGCTACAATCTCATAAAAAGTCATTCTGACATTCCACATCACTGAATCGGTCAATCGTTCACTGATAATGATCTGTAATCTCATAACAAGCTATTTTGAGGTTCTAGATCATTGAATCGGTCAACCATTCACTGATAATGAGTTGTAATCTTATAACAAGCCATTTTGAGGTTCCACATCACCAAATCGGTCAACCATTAAGTGATAATGAGCTACAATCTCATAACAAGTCATTCTAAGGTTTCACATCACCGAATCAGTCAACCATTCATTGATAATGAGGCACAATCTCATAATAAGTCATTCTGAGGTTTCACATCGCCAAATTGGTCAACTGTTCACTAATAATTAGCTATAATCTCATAACAAGTCATTCTAAGGTACTAGATCGCCAAATCGGTTAACCGTTCACTGATAATGAGCTGTAATCTCATAACAAGCTATTTCGAGGTTCCACATCATCAAATTTGTCAACCGTTCATTGATAATGAGTTACAATCTCATAACAAGTCATTCTGAGGTTCCACATCACTGAATCGGTCAACCATTCACTGATAATGAGCTATAATTTTCATAACAAGCCATTCTGAGGTTCTAGATCACCGAATCAGTCAATCGTTCACTGGTAATGAGCTGTAATCTCATAACAAGCCCTTCTGAGGTTCCACATTGCTGAATCAGTCAACCATTCATTGATAATGATCTACAATCCCATAACAAGTCATTCTAAGTTTCCACATCACCTAATCGGTTAATCATTCACTGATAATAAGCTATAATCTCATAAAAAGCTATTCTGAGGTTCTACATCACCAAATCAGTCAACCGTTCATTGGTAATGAGCTACAATCTCATAACAAGTCATTCTGAGGTTCCATATCACTGAATCAATCAACTATTTATTGATAATGAGCTACAATCTCATAACAAGTCATTCTGAGGTTCCACATCATCGAATCAGTCAACCATTCACTAATAATGAGTTGTAATCTTATAACAAGCCATTCTGAGGTTCTAGATCACCGAATTAGTCAATCATACACTGATAATGAGCTGTAATCTCATAACAAGTTGTTCTAAGGTTCCACATCACCGAATCGATCAACTATTTATTGATAATGAGCTACAATATCATAACAAGTCATTTTAAGGTTCCACATTGCCGAATCGGTCAACCATTCATTGATAATGAGCTAAAATCTCATAACAAGTCATTTTGAGGTTCCACATCGCCAAATCAGTCAATCATTCATTGATAATGAGCTGTAATCTCATAACAAGCTATTTTGAGGTTCTAAATCACCAAATCAGTCAACCATTCACTGATAATGAGCTGTAATCTCATAACAAGCCATTCTGAGGTTCCACATCATTGAATCAGTCAACCATTCACTAATAATGAGCTACAATATCATAACAAGTCATTCTAAGGTTCCACATCACCGAATCAGTCAACTGTTCATTGATAATGAGCTATAATCTCATAACAAGTCATTTTAAGGTTTCACATCACTGAATCAATCAACCATTCACTGATAATGAGCTATAATCTCATAACAAGCCATTCTAAGGTTCTAGATCACCAAATCAGTCAACCGTTCACTAATAATGAGTTGTAATCTCATAACAAGCCATTTTGAGGTTCCACATCGCTGAATTGGTCAACTATTCATTGATAATGAGCTATAATCTCATAATATGTCATTCTAAGGTTCGACATCGTTGAATCGATCAACCGTTCACTGATAATGAGCTATAATCTCATAACAAGCTGTTCTGAGGTTCTAGATCGCCAAATCGGTCAACTATTCACTAATAATGAGCTAGAATCTTATAACAAGCTATTCTAAGGTTCTACATCACTGAATCAGTCAACCGCTCACTGATAATGAGCTATAATCTCATAACAAGCCATTCTAAGGTTCTAGATCACTGAATCGGTCAACCATTCACTGATAATGAGCTATAATCTCATAACAAGCTATTCTGAGGTTTTAGATCACCAAATCAGTCAACCGTTCATTGATAATGAGTTACAATCTCATAACAAGTTGTTCTAAGGTTCCACATCACCGAATCGGTCAACCATTCACTGATAATGAGTTGTAATGTAATAACAAGCCATTCTAAGGTTCTAGATCGCTGAATCGGTCAACGGTTCACTGATAATGAGTTGTAATCTCATAACAAGCTATTCTAAGGTTTCACATTGTTGAATTGGTCAACTGTTCATTGATAATGAGCTGAAATCTCATAACAAGCCCTTCTGAGGTTCTAGATCACCAAATCGGTCAACCATTCATTGATAATGAGTTGTAATCTCATAACAAGTCATTCTAAGGTTCCACATTGCCGAATCGGTCAATCATTCATTTATAATGAGCTACAATCTCATAACAAGTCATTCTAAGGTTCCACATCACTAAATCGGTCAACCATTCATTGATAATGAGCTACAATCTCATAAAAAGTCATTCTAAGGTTCTACATCGCTGAATTGGTCAACTGTTCACTGATAATGAACTATAATCTCATAACAAACTATTCTAAGGTTCTAGATCACCGAATCAGTCAACCATCCACTAATAATGAGCTATAATCTCATAAAAAGTCATTCTAAGGTTCCACATCACCGAATCAGTCAATCATTGATTGATAATGATCTACAATCTCATAACAAGTCATTCTGAGGTTTGACATCACTAAATCGGTCAACCGTTCATTGATAATGAGCTACAATCTCATAACAAGTCATTCTGAGGTTCCACATCATTGAATCGGTCAACAGTTTATTGATAATGAGCTATAATCTCATCACAAGCCATTCTGAGGATTTTAGATCACCGAATTGGTGAACTGTTCACTGATAATGAGCTATAATCTCATAACAAGCCATTCTGAGGTTCCACATCACCGAATCAGTCAACCGTTCATTGATAATGAGCTACAATGTCATAACAAGTCATTCTAAGGCTCCACATCACCGAATCAGTCAACCGTTCACTGATTATGAGCTGTAATCTCATTACAAGCCATTCTAAGGTTCTAGATCACCGAATCAGTCAACCAGTCACTGATAATGAGCTGTAATCTCATAACAAGCTGTTCTGAGGTTCCACATCACCGAATTGGTCAACCGTTCATTGATAATGAGCTATAATATCATAACAAGCCATTCTAAGGTTCTAGATCACCAAATCAGTCAACCATTCATTGATAATGAGCTGTAATCTCATAACAAGCCATTTTGAGTTTCCACATCACTGAATCAGTCAACTGCTCATTGATAATGAGCTATAATCTCATAACAAGTTGTTCTGAGGTTCCACATCACTGAATCGGTCAACCGTTCACTGATAATCAGTTATAATCTCATAACAAGCTGTTCTAAGGTTCTAGATTGCCAAATTGGTCAATCGTTCACTAATAATGAGATGTAATCTCATAACAAGCCATTCTCAGGTTCCACATTGCCAAATCAGTCAACCATTTGTTGATAATGAGCTGTAATCTCATAACAAGTCATTCAGAGGTTCTAGATCGATGAATCGGTCAACCATTCGCTAATAATGAGCTGCAATCTCATAAAAAGTCATTCTAAGGTTCCACATCACTGAATCGGTCAACCGTTCATTGATAATGAGCTACAATCTAATAACAAGTCATTCTAAGGTTCCACATTGCTGAATCGGTCAACCATTCATTGATAATGAGCTATAATCTCATAACAAGTCATTCTCAGGTTCCACATCGCCGAATTAGTCAACCATTCACTGATAATGAGTTGTAATCTCATAAAAAGCCGTTCTGAGGTTCTAGATCACCGAATCGGTCAACCATTCAATGATAATGAGCTGTAATATCATAACAAGCTATTTTGAGGTTCCACATCACCAAATCGGTCAACCATTCATTGATAATGAGCTACAATCTCATAACAAGTCATTCTGAGGTTTTACATCACCAAATTGGTCAACCATTCATTGATAATGAGCTGCAATCTCATAACAAGTTGTTCTAAGGTTCCACATTGCCAAATCAGTGAACTGTTCACTGATAATGAGCTGTAATCTCATAACAAGCCATTCTGAGGTTCTAGATTGCTGTATCAGTCAACCGTTCACTCATAATGAGCTATAATCTCATAACAAGCCATTCTAAGGTTCTAAATCACCAAATCAGTCAACCGTTCATTGATAATGAGCTACAATCTCATAACAAGTCATTCTAAGGTTTCACATCGCCGAATCGGTCAACTGTTTGCTGATAATGAGCTATAATCTCATAACAAGCTGTTCTGAGGTTCTAGATCACCGAATCGGTCAACCATTCACTGATAATGAGTTGTAATCTCATAACAAGTTGTTATGAGGTTTCACATCACCAAATCAGTCAACCATTTGCTGATAATGAGCTATTTTCTCATAACAAACCATTCTGAGGTTTTAGATCACCGAATCGGTCAACCATTCATTGATAATGAGCTACAATCTCATAACAAGTCATTCTAAGGTTCCGCATTGCCAAATCGGTCAACCGTTCATTGATAATGAGCTATAATCTCATAACAAGTCGTTCCTGAGGTTCTAGATCACTAAATTGGTTGACAATTTGCTGATAATGAGTTGTAATCTCATAACAAGCCATTGTGAGGTTTTAGATCACCAAATCGGTCAACCATTCACTGATAATGAGCTGTAATCTCATATCAAGCCATTCTGAGGTTTCACATCACTAAATCAGTCAACCGTTCATTGATAATGAGCTACAATCTCATAACAAGTTGTTCTAAGGTTCCACATCACCGAATCGGTCAATTATTCATTGATAATGAGCTACAATCTCATAACAAGTCATTCTGAGGTTCCACATCACCGAATCGATCAACTGTTTATTGATAATGAGCTGTAATCTCATAACAAGCCATTCTGAGGTTCTAGATCACTGAATTGGTCAACCGTTCACTGATAATGAGTTGTAATCTCATAACAAGCCATTCTGAGGTTCTACATCAGCGAATCGGTCAACATCACTAAATTGGTTGACAATTTGCTGATAATGAGCTGTAATCTCATAACAAGCCATTGTGAGGTTTTAGATCACCAAATCGGTCAACCATTCACTGATAATGAGCTGTAATATCATATCAAGCCGTTCTGAGGTTTCACATCACTAAATCAGTCAACCGTTCATTGCTAATGAGCTACAATCTCATAACAAGTTGTTCTAAGGTTCCACATCACCGAATCGGTCAACTATTCATTGATAATGAGCTACAATCTCATAACAAGTCATTCTGAGGTTCCACATCACCGAATCGATCAACTGTTTATTGATAATGAGCTGTAATCTCATAATAAGCCATTCTGAGGTTCTAGATCACTGAATTGGTCAACCGTTCACTGATAATGAGCTGTAATCTCATAACAAGCCATTCTGAGGTTCTACATCAGCGAATCGGTCAACCATTCATTAGTAATGAGCTACAATCTCATAAAAAGTCATTCTAAGGTTCCACATCACCAAATCGGTCAACCATTTGCTGATAATAAGTTGTAATCTCATAACAAGTCATTCTAAGGTTCTAGATTGCCGAATCTATCAACCGTTTGCTGATTATGAGTTGTAATCTCATAACAAGCTATTTTGAGATTCCACATCATCAAATCAGTTAATCATTCGCTGATAATGAGTTGTAATCTCAAAACAACCTATTCTGAGGTTCTAGATCACCGAATCGGGCAATCATTCATTGATAATGAGCTGTAATCTCATAACAAGCCGTTCTGAGGTTCCAAATTGCTGAATTGGTCAACCATTCATTGATAATGAGCTACAATCTCATAACAAGTCATTCTGAGGTTCCACATCACCGAATCGGTTAACTATTCATTGATAATGAGCTACAATCTCATAAAAAGTCATTCTGAGGTTCCACATCACTGAATTGGTCAACCATTCACTGATAATGAGCTGTAATCTCATAACAAGCCATTCTGAGGTTCTAGATCGCCGAATCGGTCAACCATTCACTGATAATGAGCTATAATTTCATAACAAGCCATTCTAATGTTCCACATTACCAAATCAGTCAACTTTTCATTGATAATGAGCTACAATCTCAAAACAAGTCATTCTGAGGTTCCACATTATCGAATCGGTCAATCATTCACTTATAATAAGCTTTAATCTCATAACAAGCCATTCTGAGGTTCTAGATCACTGAATTGGTCAACCATTCACTGATAATGAGCTGTAATCTCATAACAAGCCATTCTGAGGTTCCACATCATTGAATCGATCAACCATTAATTGATAATGAGCTACAATCTCATAACAAGTCATTCTAAGGTTTCACATCACTGAATTGGTCAACCGTTCACTAATAATGAGCTGTAATCTCATAACAAGCTATTCTGAGGTTCTAGATCACCGAATCGGTCAACCATTTGCTGATAATGAGCTGTAATCTCATAACAAGTTATTCTGAGGTTCCACATCACTAAATTGATCAACCATTCGCCGATAATGAGCTGTAATCTCATAACAAGCCATTCTGAGGTTTTAGATCACCGAATCAGTCAACCGTTCACTGATAATGAGCTGTAATGTCATAACAAGCCGTTCTGAGGTTCCACATCACTGAATTAGTTAACAGTTCATTGATAATGAGCTACAATCTCATAACAAGTCATTCTAAGGTTCCACATTGCCGAATCAGTCAATCGTTCACTGATAATGAGCTGTAATCTGCTAACAAGCCGTTCTGAGATTTTAGATGGCCGAATTGGTCAATCATTCGCTGATAATGAGCTGTAATCTCATAAAAAGCTATTCTAAGGTTCCACATCACTAAATTTGTCAATTGTTCACTGATAATGAGCTGTAATCTCATAACAAGTTATTCTGAGGTTTTAGATCACCGAATCGGTCAATCATTCATTGATAATGAGTTGTAATCTCTTAACAAGCCATTCTAAGGTTTCACATTGCTGAATTAGTCAACCATTCATTGATAATGAGCTACAATCTCATAACAAGTTGTTCTGATGTTCCACATCGTTGAATCGGTCAATCGTTTGCTGATAATGAGTTGTAATCTCATAACAAGGCGTTCTGAGGTTCTAGATCACTGAATTGGTCAACCGTTCACTGATAATGAGCTGTAATCTCATAACAAGTTGTTCTCAGGTTACACATTGCTGAATTGATCAACCATTCGTTGATAATGAGCTACAATCTCATAACAAGCCATTTTGAGGTTCTAGATCACTGAATGGATCAACCATTCATTAATAATGAGCTATAATCTCATAACAAGCCATTTTGAGGTTCCACATTGTTGAATCAATCAATAGTTTGCTGATAATAAACTGTAATCTACTAACAAGCCATTCTGAGGTTCTAGATCATTGAATCAGTCAACCATTCACTAATAATGAGCTCTAATCTCATAACAAGTTGTTTTCAAGTTCCACATCACTGAATCGGTCAACCATTTGCTGATAATGAGTTGTAATCTCATAACAAGCTATTCTGAGGTTCTAGATAGCCAAATTGGTCAACCGTTCACTGATAATGAGTTGTAATCTTATAACAAGCTATTCTGAGGTTCCACATTGCCAAATTGGTCAATCATTTGTTGATAATTAGCTGTAATCTCATAACAAGCCATTCTAAGGTTCTAAATCACTGAATCGATCAACTATTCACTGATAATGGGCTATAATCTCATAACAAGCTATTTTGAGGTTCCACATCGCTGAATCAGTCCACTATTCATTGATAATAAGCTACAATCTCATAACAAGTAATTCTAAGGTTCCACATCACCGAATCGGTCAACCATTTATTGATAATGAGTTGCAATCTCATAACAAGCCATTCTGAGGTTTTACATCACCAAATCGGTCAACCGTTCATTGATAATGAGCTACAATCTCATAATAAGTGATTCTGAGGTTCCACATCACCGAATCGGTCAACCATTCACTAATAATAATCTGTAATCTGATAACAAGCCATTCTGAGGTTCTAGATCGTCGAATCGGTCAACCATTCACTAATAATGAGCTATAATCTCATAACAAGCCATTTTAAGGTTCCACATCACTGAATCGGTCAACCATTCAGTGATAATGAGCTATAATCTCATAATAAGTCATTCTGAGCTTCCACATCACTGAATCAGTCAACTGTTCATCGATAATGAGCTATAATCTCATAAAAAGTCATTCTAAGGTTCCACATCGCTGAATCAGTCAAACGTTCACTGATAATGAGCTGTAATCTCATAACAAGCCATTCTAAAGTTCTAGATCGATGAATCGGTCAACTGTTCACTGATAATGACCTGTAATCTCATAACAAGTTATTTTAAAGTTCCACATTACTGAATCGGTCAACCGTTCACTGATAATGAACTATAATCTCATAATAAGCCATTCTGAGGTTCTAGATCATCGAATCAGTCAACCATTCATTGATAAAGAGCTATAATCTCATAACAAGCCATTCTGAGGTTCCACATCACCAAATCAGTCAACTGTTCATTGATAATGAGCTACAATCTCATAATAAGTTGTTCTAAGGTTCCACATCATCGAATCGATTAACCATTCACTGATAATAAGCTGTAATCTCATAACAAGCCATTCTGAGGTTCTAGATCACTGAATCAGTCAACCGTTCACTTATAATGAGTTGTAATCTCATAACAAGCTACTTTGAGGTTCCACATTGCTGAATCGATCAACCGTTCGCTAATAATGAGTTATAATCTCATAACAAGCTATTCTAAGGTTCTAGATTGTCGAATCGGTCAACCATTCATTAATAATAAGTTATAATCTAATAATAAGCCATTCTGAGGTTCCACATTGCCGAATTGGTCAACTATTCATTGATAATGAGCTACTATCTCATAACAAGTCATTTTGAGGTTCCACATCACCAAATCTATCAACCATTGATTGATAATGAGCTGTAATTTCATAACAAGCCGTTCTAAGGTTCCACATTGCCGAATCAGTCAATCATTCATTGATAATTAGCTATAATCTCATAACAAGCTATTCTGAGGTTCTAGATCACCGAATCAGTCAATTGTTCACTGATAATGAGCTGTAATCTCATAACAAGCCATTTTGAGGTTCCACATCGCCAAATTAGTCAACCGTTCATTGATAATGTGCTACAATCTCATGATTACTCATTCTAAGGTTCCACATCATCAAATCATTCAATCGTTTGCTGATAATGAGCTGTAATCTCATAACAAGCTATTCTGAGGTTCTAGATCGCCGAATCGGTCAATTATTTGCTGATAATGAGCTATAATTTGACAATAAGTTATTCTGAGGTTCCACATCATCGAATCAGTCAACCATTCAATGATGATGAACTATAATCTCATAACAAGCCATTCTGAGGTTCTAGATCGCTGAATCAGTCAACCGTTCATTGATAATGAACTGTAATCTCATAACAAGCCATTCTGAGGTTCCACATCACTGAATCAGTCAACCGTTCATTGATAATGAGCTACAATCTTATAACAAGTTGTTATGAGGTTCCACATCACTGAATTGGTCAACCATTAGCTGATAATAAGCTATAATCTCATAACAAGCCATTTTGAGGTTCTAGATCACTGAATCAGTTAACCGTTCCTTAATAATGAGTTGTAATCTCATAACAAGTTGTTCTAAGGTTCCACATCACCGAATCGGTCAACCATTCATTGATAATGAGCTACAATCTCATAACAAGTCATTCTGAGGTTCCACATCACTGAATCGGTTAATCGTTCACTGATAATGAGTTTTAATCTCATAACAAGCTGTTATGAGGTTCTAGATCGCCAAATCGGTCAACTGTTCACTGATAATGAGCTATAATATCATAACAATTTGTTCGGAGGTTCCACATCACTGAATTGGTCAACCATTAGCTGATAATAAGCTATAATCTCATAACAAGCCATTTTGAGATTCTAGATCACTGAATCAGTTAACCATTCCTTAATAATGAGCTGTAATCTCATAACAAGTTGTTCTAAGGTTCCACATCACCGAATCGGTCAACCGTTCATTGATAATGAGCTACAATCTCATAACAAGTCATTCTGAGGTTCCACATCACCGAATCAGTCAATCGTTCATTGATAATAAGCTATAATCTCATAACAAGTCATTCTAAGCTTCCACATCACTGAATCAGTCAACCATTGGTCAATAATGAGCTGTAAACTTATAACAAGCCATTCTAAGGTTTTAGATCGTCGAATCAATCAACCATTCACTGATAATGGGCTATAATCTCATAACAAGCCATTCTGAGGTTCCACATCGCCGAATCGGTCAACCATTCAGTGATAATTAGCTGTAATCTCATAACAAGTCATTCTGAGGTTCCACATCACCAAATTGGTGAACCATTCACTGATAATTAGCTGTAATATCATAACAAGTCATTCTGAGGTTCTAGATCATCGAATTGATCAACCATTCACTAATAATGAGCTGTAATCTCATAACAAACCATTCTGAGGTTCCACATCACCGAATCGGTCAACCGTTCATTGATAATGAGCTACAATCTCATAACAAGTCATTCTAAGGTTTCATATCGCCGAATCAGTCAACTGTTCACTGATAATGAGCTGTAATCTCATAACAAGCCATTCTGAGGTTCTAGATGACCAAATCGATCAACCATTAACTGATAATGAGCTGTAAGCTCATAACAAGTTGTTCTTAGGTTCCACATCACCAAATCGGTCAATCATTCATTGATAATGAGTTGTAATCTCATAACAAGTCATTCTGAGGTTCTAGATCGCTGAATCGGTCAATCATTCATTGATAATGAGCTGTAATCTCATAACAAGCTATTCTGAGGTTTCACATCACTGAATCAGTCAACCATTCATTGATAATGAGCTACAATCTCATAACAAGTTGTTCTGAGGTTCTACATCACCGAATCGGTCAACTGTTCACTGATAATGAGTTGTAATCTCATAACAAGCCATTCTATGGTTTTAGATTGCCAAATTGGTCAACCGTTCACTCATGATGAGCTGTAATCTCATAACAAATTGTTCTAAGGTTCCACATTGCCAAATCGATCAACCGTTTGCTGATAATGAGCTATAATCTCAAAACAAGCCATTTTGAGCTTCTAGATTGCCGAATCGATCAACCATTCATTAATAATGAGCTATAATCTCATAACAAGCCATTTTGAAATTCCACATCATCAAATCAGTCAACCGTTCATTGATAATGAGCTACAATGTCATAACAAGTCATTCTAAGGTTCCACATTACTGAATCGGTCAATCGTTCATTGATAACAAGCTACAATCTCATAATAAGTTGTTCTAAGGTTCCACATCACCGAATCGGTCAATCGTTCATTGATAATGAGTTATAATCTCATAACAAGCCGTTCTGAGCTTCTAGATCACCGAATCAATCAATTGTTCACTAATAATGAGCTATAAGCTTATAACAAGCCGTTCTAAGGTTCCACATCGCCGAATTAGTCAACCGTTCATTGATAATGAGCTACAACCTCATAACAAGTCATTCTAAGGTTCCACATCGCTGAATCAGTCAATCATTCATTGATAATAAGCTACAATCTCATAATAAGTCATTCTGAGGTTCCACATCACCGAATCAGTCAACCATTCATTGATAATGAGCTGTAATCTCATAACAAGCCATTCTAAGGTTCTTGATCACCGAATCGGTCAACCATTCACATATAATGAGTTGTAATCTCATAACAAGCCATTTTGAGGTTCTTCATTGCCGAATCGATCAACCGTTCATTGATAATGAGCTACAATCTCATAACATGTCATTCTAAGGTTCCACATCACTGAATCGGTCAACCATCCGCTGATAATAAACTGTAATCTAATAACAAGCCATTCTGAGGTTCTAGATCACCAAATCGATCAACCGTTCACTTATAATGAGCTGTAATCTCATAACAATCTATTCTAAGGTTCCACATTGCCGAATCGGTCAACCATTTACTGATAATAAGTTGTAATCTCAAAACAAGCCATTCTGAGGTTCTAGATTGCTGAATCAGTCAACTGTTCATTGATAATGAGCTGTAATCTCATAACAAGTCATTCTGAAGTTCCACATTACCGAATCAGTCAACCACTCATTGATAATGAGCTACAATCTCCTAACAAGTCATTTTGAGGTTCCACTTTGCTGAATCAGTCAACCGTTCATTCATAATGAGCTACAATCTCATAACAACTCATTCTAAGGTTCCACATTGCCGAATCGGTCAACCATTCACTAATAATGCATTGTAATCTCATAACAAGCCATTCTAAGGTTCTAGATCACTAAATCAGTCAACCATTCACTGATAATGAGCTCTAATCTCATAATAAGTCATTCTGAGGTTCAACATCGCCAAATCAGTCAATCATTTATTGATAATGAGCTACAATCTCATTATAAGTCATTCTGAGGTTCCACATCACCGAATCAGTCAACCATTCATTGATAATGAGCTATAATCTTATAACAAGTCATTCTTAGGTTCAACATTGCTGAATCGGTCAACCATTCACTGATAATGAGTTGTAATCTCATAACAAGCTATTTTGAGGTTCTAGATCACCGAATCGGTCAACCATTCAATAATAATGAGCTGTAATATCATAAAAAGCTATTTTAAGGTTCCACATCACTGAATCAGTCAATCGTTCATTAATAATGAGCTAAAATCTTATAACAAGTCATTGTAAGGTTCTGCATCACCAAATCGGTCAACCATTCACTGATAATGTGTGATAATTTCATAACAAGCCATTCTGAGGTTCTAGATCATTGAATTGGTCAACTGTTCACTGATAATGAGCTATAATCTCATAACAAGCTGTTCTGAGGTTCCACATCATCGAATCGGTCAACTGTTCACTGATAATGAGTTGTAATCTCATAACAACCTGTTCTGAGGTTGTAGATCACCAAATCGGTCAACCTTTCATTGATAATGAGATGTAATCTCATAACAAGCCATTCTGAGGTTCCACATCATCGAATTTGTCAATCATTCATTGATAATGAGCTACAATCTCATAACAAGTCATTCTGAGGTTTCACATCGCCGAATCAATCAACCATTCATTGATAATGAGCTACAATCTCATAACAAGTCATTCTAAGGTTCCACATCACTGAATCGTTCAACTGTTCACTGATAATGAGATGTAATCTCATAACAAGCCATTTTGAGGTTTTAGATCACCGAATCAGTCAACCGTTCACTGATAATAAGTTATAATCTCATAAAAAGTCATTCTGAGGTTCCACATCATTGAATTGGTCAACCGTTCATTGATAATGAGCTACAATCTCATAACAATTCATTCTAAGTTTCCACATCGCCAAATTGGTCAACTGTTCACTGATAATGAGCTATAATCTCATAACAAGCTATTTTGAGGTCCTAGATCACCGAATCAGTCAATCATCTGCTGATAATGACCTGTAATCTCATAACAAGCTATTTTAAGGTTCCACATCACTGAATCGGTCAACTATTCATTGATAATGAGCTACAATCTTATAACAAGTCATTCTAAGGTTCTACATCGCTGAATCGGTCAACCATTCATTGATAATGAGCTACAATCTTTTAACAAGTCATTTTAAGGTTCCACATTGCCAAATCGGTCAACCTTTCACTGATAATGAGCTATAATCTCATAACAAGGCATTCTGAGGTTCTAGATCACTGAATCTGTTAACCATTCACTGATAATCAGTTGTAATCTCATAACAAGTTGTTCTGAGGTTCCACATGACCGAATCGGTCAATGATTCACTGATAATGAGCTCTAATATCATAACAAGAAAAATTGATGTTCTGGATTGCTGAATCAGTCAACCATTCATTGATAATGAGATGTAATCTCATAACAAGCCATTCTAAGGTTCCACATCACCGAATCAGTCAACCGTTCATTGATAATGAGCTACAATCTCAAAACAAGTTGTTCTGAGGTTTCACATCACTAAATCGGTCAACCGTTTGTTGGTAATGAGTTGTTATCTCATAATAATCCATTCTGAGGTTATAGATCACTGAATCGGTTAAACATTCACTGATATTGAGCTATAATCTCATAACAAGCTTTTCTAAGGTTCTACATCGCCAAATCGGTCAACCATTCACTGATAATGACCTGTAATCTCATAACAAGCTATTCTAAGGTTCTAGATCACCGAATCAGTCAACCGCTCACTAATAATGAGCTGTAATCTCATAACAAGCCATTCTAAGGTTCTAGATCACCAAATCAGTCAACCATTCACTGATAATGAGCTATAATCTCATAACAAGCTATTCTGAGGTTCCATATCACCGAATCAGTCAACTATTCATTGATAATGAGCTACAATCTCATAACAAGTCATTCTAAGGTTCCACATCGCTGAATCGGTCAACCATTCACTGATAATGAGCTGTAATCTCATAACAAGCCATTCTAAGGTTCTAGATTGCCAAATCGGTCAATCGTTCACTGATAATGAGCTGTAATCTCATAACAAGCTATTTTGAGGTTCCACATCACTGAATCAGTCAACTGTTCATTGATAATGAGCTGTAATCTCATAACAAGTCATTCTGAGGCTCTACATCTCCAAATCGGTCAACTGTTCATTGATAATGAGCTACAATATCATAACAAGTTATTCTGAGGTTCCACATCACCAAATCAGTCAACCATTCTCTGATAATGAGTTATAATCTCATAACAAGTCATTGTAAGGTTCTAGATCACCAAATTAGTCAACCGTTCACTTATAATGAGCTATAATGTCATAACAAGTTATTCTGAGGTTCCACATCATCAAATCAGTCAACTGCTTGCTGATAATGAGTTGTAATCTTATAACAAGCCATTCTAAGGTTCGACATCACTGAATCGATCAACCATTTGCTAGTAATGAGCTGTAATCTCATAACAAGCCATTCTGAGGTTCTACATTGCCAAATCGGTCAACTGTTCATTGATAATGAGCTACAATCTCATAACAAGTCATTCTTAAGTTCCACATCACTGACTCAGTCAACCCTTCATTGGTAATGAGCTACAATCTCATAACAAGTCATTCTAAGTTTCCACATCACCGAATCAGTCAATCGTTCACTGATAATGAGCTGTAATCTCATAAAAAACCATTCTAAGGTTCTAAATCACCAAATCGGTCAACCATTCACTAATAATGAGCTGTAATCTCATAATAAGTAGTTATGAGGTTCCACATCATCAAATCGGTCAACAGTTCATTGATAATGAGCTATAATCTCATAACAAGTCATTCTAAGGTTCCACATCACCCAATCATTCAACTGTTCACTAACAATGAGTTGTAATCTCATAATAAGCCATTCTGATTTTTTAGATCGCCAAATTGGTCAACCATTCACTGATAATGAGCTATAATCTCATAATAAGCTATTTTGAGGTTTCACATCACCGAATAGGTTAACCGTTCACTGATAATGAGTTGTAATATAATAATAAGTCATTCTGAGGTTCTAGATCACCGAATCAATCAACCATTCATTGATAATGAGCTATAATCTCATAACAAGCCATTCTAAGGTTCTACATCACTGAATCGGTTAACCGTTCATTAATAATGAGCTACAATGTCATAACAAGTTATTCTGAGGTTCCACATCGCCGAATCAGTCAACCATTCACTGATAATGAGTTGTAATCTCATAACAAGCTGTTCTAAGGTTCTAGATCACCGAGTCGGTCAACCATTCACTGATAATGAGCTATAATCTCATAACAAGCCATTCTGAGCTTCTAGATTGCCGAATTGGTCAACTATTCATTGATAATGAGCTGTAATGTCATAACTAGCTGTTGTGAGGTTCCACATCACCAAATTTGTCAACCGTTCATTGATAATGAGCTACAATCTCATAACAGGTCATTCTAAGGTTCCACATCACTGAATCAGTCAGCCATTCATTGATAATGAGCTAAAATCTCATAACAAGTCATTCTAAGGTTCCACATCACTGAATCGGTCAACCATTCACTAATAATGACCTATAATCTCATAACACGCCATTCTGAGGTTCTATATTGCCAAATCGGTCAACCATTCACTAATAATGACCTGTAATCTCATAACAAGCCATTCTAAGGTTCCACATTGCCAAATCGGTTAATCATTCATTGATAATGAGCTACAATCTCATAACAAGTCATTCTAAGGTTCCACATCACTGAATCGGTCAACCGTTTATTGATAATGAGGTGTAATCTCGTAACAAGCCATTCTGAGGTTCTAAATCACCAAATCAGTCAATTGTTTGGTGATAATGAGCTATAATCTCATAACAAGCTATTTTGAGGTTTCACATCACCGAATCGGTCAACCGTTTGCTGATAATGAGTTGTAATCTCATAACAAGCCATTCTAAGGTTCTAGACCGCCGAATCAGTCAACCGTTCATTGATAATGAGTTGTAACCTCATAACAAGCCATTCTAAGGTTCCACATCGCCGAATCAGTCAACCATTCATTGATAATAAGCTACAATCTCATAACAAGTTGTTCTAAGGTTCTACATCACCGAATCGGTCAACCATTTGCTGATAATAAGTTTTAATCTCATAACAAGCCGTTCTAAGGTTCTAGATCGCCGAATCGGTCAACTGTTCACTGATAATGAGCTTTAATCTCATAACAAGTTGTTCTAAGGTTCCACATCTCTGAATTGGATAACCATTTGTGGATAATGAGTTATAATCTCATAACAAGCCATTCTTAGGTTCTAGATCACCGAATTGGTCAACCGTTCATTGATAATGAGCTACAATCTCATAAAAAGCCATTCTGAGATTCCACATCACTAAATCAGTCAACCATTCATTGATAATGAGCTACAATCTCATAACAAGTCATTCTGAGGTTCCACATCGCCGAATCGGTCAATCATTTTCTGATAATGAGGTATAATCTCATAATAAGCCATTTTGAGGTTCTAGACTACTGAATCGGTAAACTATTCACTGATAATGAGCTGTAAACTCATAACAAGTTGTTTTGAGGTTCCACATCGCTGAATTGGTCAACCATTCAGTAATAATGAGCTGTAATCTGATAACAAGTTGTTCTGAGGTTCTAGATCGCCAAATCGGTCAACCATTCATTGATAATGAGTTGTAATCTTATAACAAGCTATTCTGAGGTTCCACATCATCAAATCGGTCAACCGTTCATTAATAATGAGCTACAATCTCATAACAAGTTGTTTTGAGGTTCTACATCACCGAATTGGTCAACCATTCACTGATAATGAGTTGTAATCTCATAACAAGCTATTCTGAGGTTCTAGATAACTGAATCGGTCAATCATTCCCTGATAATGAGCTGTAACCTCATAAGAAGCTATTCTAAGGTTCCACATCACCGAATCGATCAACTGTTTGCTGATAATGAGCTGTAATCTCATAACAAGCCGTTCTGAGGTTCTAGATCACCAAATCGGTCAACCATTCACCGATAATGAGCTTTAATCTCATAAAAAGCCATTCTGAGGTTCCACATCACTGAATTGGTCAACCATTCTTGATAATGAGCTATAATCTCATAACAAGCCATTCTGAGGTTCTAGATCACTAAATCGGTCAACCATTCACTAATAATAAGTTGTAATCTTATAACAAGCTGTTCTGAGGTTCCACATCGCTGAATTGATCAAGCGTTCATTGATAATTTGCTACAATCTCTTAACAAGTCATTCTGAGGTTTCACATTGCTGAATTGGTCAATTGTTCACTAATAATGAGTTGCAATCTCATAACAAGCCGTTCTGAGGTTCTAGATCGCCGAATCGGTCAATCGTTTGCTGATAATGAGTTATAATCTCATAACAAGCTATTCTAAGGTTCCACATCGCCAAATTGGTCAACTGTTCACTGATAATGAGCTATAATCTCATAACAAGCCATTCTGAGGTTCTAGATCATCAAATCAGTAAACTATTTATTGATAATGAGCTACAATCTCATAACAAGCTGTTCTAAGGTTCAACATCACTGAATCGGTCAACCGTTCATTGATAATGAGCTACAATCTCATAACAAGTTGTTCTCAGGTTCCACATCGCCGAATTGGTCAACCTTTCATTGATAATGAGCTACAATATCATAACAAGTCATTCTGAGGTTCCACATCACCAAATCGATCAACTATTCATTGAAAATGAGCAACAATCTCATAACAAGTCATTCTGAGGTTCCACATCATAGAATCGGTCAACCGTTCACTGATAATGAGCTATAATCTCATAACAGGCTATTCTAAGGTTCCACATCACTGAATCGGTCAACCATTCATTGATAATGAGCTATAATCTTTTAACAAGTCATTCTAAGGTTCCACATCACTGAATCGGTCAACCATTCATTGATAATGAGCTACAATCTCATAACAAGTCATTCTGAGGTTCCACATCATCAAATCGGTCAACCGTTTGCTGATAATGAGTTGTAATCTCATAACAAGCCATTTTGATATTCTAGATTACCAAATCAGTCAACTATACACTGATAATGAGCTATAATCTCATAACAAGCCGTTCTGAGGTTCCACATCACTGAATTGGTATACTGTTCATTGATAATGAGCTACAATATCATAACAAGTCATTCTAAGGTTCCACATCGCCGAATCGGTCAACCGTTCACTGATAATGAGCTGTAATCTCATAACAAGCTGTTCTGAGGTTCTAAATCATCAAATCAGTCAACCATTGCCTTATAATGAGCTGTAATCTCCTAACAAGCTATTCTAAGGTTCCACATCACTAAATCGGTCAACCATTCCCTAATAATGAGCTGTAATCTCATAACAAGCCATTTTGAGGTTCTAGATCACTGAATCAGTCAACCATTCATTGACAATAAGTTGTAATCTCATAACAAGCCGTTCTGAGGTTCCACATCACTAAATCGGTCAACCGTTCATTGATAATGAGCTACAATCTTATAGCAAGTTGTTCTGAGGTTCCACATCGCCAAATCGGTCAACCGTTCACTAATAATGAGTTGTAATCTCATAACAAGCCATTCTGAGGTTCCAGATCACCGACTCAATCAACCATTCACTGATAATGAATTGTAATCTCATAACAAGCTATTCTGATGTTCCACATCACCAAATCGGTGAACCGTTCACTGATAATGAGCTTTAATCTCATAATAAGCCATTCTAAGGTTCTAGATTTCTGAATCGATCAACCGTTTATTAATAATGAGTTGTAATCTCATAACAAGTCATTCTCAGGTTCCACATCAATGAATCGGTCAACCGTTCATTGATAATGAGCTACAATCTCATAAAAAGTTATTCTGAGGTTCCACATCATCAAATCGGTCAACCATTCCTTAATAATGAGCTACAATCTCATAATAAGTCCTTCTGAGGTTCCACATCACTGAATCAGTCAACCATTTGCTGATAATGAGCTGTAGTCTCATAACAAGCCATTCTAAGGTTCTAGATCACTGAATCAGTCAACCGTTCATTGATAATAAGCTGTAATCTCATAAGAAGCCATTCAAAGCTTCCACATTGCCGAATCGGTCAACTCTTCATTGATAATGAGCTACAATCTCATAACAAGTCATTCTGAGGTTCTACATCACTGAATTGGTCAATCATTCATTGTAATGAGCTACAATCTCATAACAAGTCATTTGTAGGTTCCACATCACCGAATCAGTCAACCGTTCGTTGATAATGAGCTATAATCTCATAACAAGCCATTCTGAGGTTCTAGATCACTGAATCGGTCAACCGTTCATTGATAATGAGCTGTAAACTGATAACAAGCTATTCTGAGGTTCCAAATCATTGAATCGGTCAACCATTCATTGATAATGAGCTATAATCTCATAACAAGTCATTCTAAGGTTCCAGATCACTGAATTGGTCAACCGTTTACTGATAATGAGTAGCAATCTAAGAACAAGCCTTTCTGAGGTTCTAGATTGCCAGATCAGTCAACTATTTGCTAATAATGAGCTGTAATCTCATAACAAGCTATTCTGAGGTTCCACATCCCTAAATTGGTCAACCGTTCACTCATAATGAGTTGTAATCTCATAACAAGCTATTCTGAGGTTCCACATCACCGAATCGGTCAACCATTCACTAATAATGAGTTCTAATCTCATAACAAGATGTTCTGAGGTTCTAAATCATGGAATTGGTCAACCATTCATTGATAATAAGCTGTAATCTCATAACAAACTATTTTGAGGTTCCACATCACTGAATCGGTCAAGCATTCATTGATAATGAGCTATAATCTCATAACAAGTCATTTTGAGGTTCCACATCACTGAATCGGTCAACCATTCATTGATAATGAGCTACAATCTCATAACAAGTCATTCTGAGGTTCCATGTTACTAAATCAGTCAACCGTTCACTGATAATGAGCTGTAATCTCATAACAAGCCATTCTGAGGTTCCAAATCACTGAATCGGTCAACCGTTCATTGATAATGACTACAATCTCATAATAAGTCATTCTAAGGTTCCACATCTCCAAATCGGTCAATCATTTGGTGATAATGAGCTGTAATCTCATAACAAGCTGTTCTAAGGTTCTAGATTGCCGAATCGGTCAATCATTCACTGATAATGAGCTATAATCTCATAACAAGCTATTTTGAGGTTCCACATCATTGAATTGGTCAACTGTTTACTGATAATGGGCTATAATTTTATAACAAGCCATTCTGAGATTCTAGATCACCAAATCGGTCAACAGTTCACTGATAATGAGCTGTAATCTCATAACAAGTCATTTTTAGGTTCCACATCACTGAATCTGTCAACTATTCATTGATAATGAGCTATAATCTCATAACAAGTCATTCTAAGGTTCCACATCGTTGAATCGGTCAACCATTCACTAATAATGACTTGCAATCTGATAACAAGCTGTTCTGAAGTTCCAAAGCACCGAATCGGTTAACTATTCATTGATAATGAGCTACAATCTCTTAACAAGTCATTCTGAGGTTCCACATCGCTGAATCAATCAACCATTCACTGATAATGAGCTATAATCTCATAACAAGCTGTTTTAAGGTTCTAGATCGCCAACTCAATCAACCATTCATTGATAATGAGTTGTAATCTCATAACAAGCCATTCTGAGGTTCCACATCGCCGAATCGGTCAACCATTCATTAATAATGAGCTACAATCTCATAACAAGTTGTTCTGAGGTTCCACATCATCAAATCGGTCAACCTTTCACTGATAATGAGTTGTAATCTCATAACAAGTCATTCTAAGGTTCTAGATCGCCGAATCGGTCAACCATTCACTGATAATGAGTTGCAATCTCATAACAAGCTGTTATGAGGTTCCACATCACCGAATTGGTCAACCGTTCGCTGATAATGAGCTATAATCTCATAACAAGCCATTCTAAGGTTCTAGATCACTGAGCCGGTCAACCATTCATTGATAATGAGCTATAATCTCATAACAAGCTATTTTGAGGTTTCACATCACTAAATCGGTCAACCATTCATTGATAATGAGCTACAATCTCATAAAAAGTTGTTCTAAGGTTCCACATCACCGAATCGGTCAACCGTTTATTGAGGTTCCACATAGTTGTTCTGAGGTTCCACATCGCCAAATCGGTCAACCATTCACTTATAATGAACTGTAATCTCATAACAAGCCGTTCTAAGGTTCTAGAAGGCCGACTTAGTCAACCATTCACTGATAATGAGCTATAATCTCATAACAAGGCATTCTAAGGTTCTAGATTGCCGAATCGGTCAACTATTCACTGATAATGAGCTAGAATCTCATAATAAGTTGTTCTAAGGTTCCACATCGCCAAATCGGTCAACCATTCATTGATAATGAGCTGTAATCTCATAATAAGCCATTCTGAGGTTCTAGATCGCCGAATCGATCAACCGTTCATTGATAATGAGCTGTAATCTCATAACAAACTATTCTAAGGTTCCACATTGCTGAATCGGTCAACCATTCGCTGATAATGAGCTGTAATCTCATAACAAGCCATTCTGAGGTTCTAGATCACCAAATCAATCAACCGTTTATTGATACTAAGCTATAATCTCATAACAAGCCATTTTGAGGTTCCACATCACTGTATCAGTCAACCATTCATTGTTAATGAGCTACAATCTTATAACAAGTCATTCTGAGGTTCCACATCGCTGAATCAGTCAACTGTTCATTCATAATGAGCTACAATCTCATAACAAGTCATTTTGAGGTTCCACATCATTGAATCTGTCAACCATTCACTGATAATGAGCTATAATCTTGTAATAAGCCATTCTAAGGTTCTAGATCACCATATCGGTCAACCATTCACTGATAATGACCTGAAAGCTCATAACAAGTTATTTTGAGGTTCCACATCACCGAATTAGTCAACCGTTCATTGATCATTAGCTACAATCTCATAACAAGTCATTCTGAGGTTCCACATCGCCGAATCGATTAATTGTTCATTGATAATGAGCTACAATCTCATAACAAGTCATTCTGAGGTTCTACATCACCGAATCGGTCAACCATTTACTGATAATGAGCTTTAATCTCATAATAAGACATTCTAAGGTTTGAGATCACTGAATCGGTCAATCATTCACTGATAATGAGCTATAATCTCATAACAAGCTGTTATGAGGTTCCACATCACCGAATCGGTCAACCGTTCATTGATAATGAGCTACAATCTCATAACAAGTCATTCTAAGGTTCCACATTGTCAAATCGGTCAACCGCTCGCTAATAATGAGCTGTAATCTCATAACAAGCCATTTTGAGGTTATAGATCACCGAATTGGTCAATCGTTCACTGATAATGAGTTGTAATCTCATAGCAAGTTGTTCTAAGGTTCCACATCACCGAATCAGTCAACCGTTTGTTGATAATGAGTTGTAATCTCATAACAAGCCATTCTAAGGTTCTAGATCACAGAATCGGTCAACTGTTCATTAATAATGAGCTGTAATCTCATAACAAGCCATTTTGAGGTTCCACATTGCTGAATCAATCAACCATTCATTGATAATGAGCTACAATCTCATAACAAGTTGTTCTAAGGTTTCACATTGTCAAATCGGTCAACCACTCACTGATAATGAGTTGTAATCTTATAACAAGCTATTCTGATGTTCTAGATTGCCGAATCGGTCAACAATTTGATGATAATAAGTTGTAATCTCATAACAACCTATTATGAGGTTCCACATTGCTAAATCAGTCAATCGTTCACTGATAATGACCTATAATCTCATAACAAGCCTTTCTAAGGTTCTAGTTCGCCGAATCGGTCAACCGTTCATTGATAATAAGCTGTAATCTCATAACAAGTCATTCTGAGGTTCCACATCACCGAATCAGTCAACCATTCATTGATAATGAGCTATAATCTCATAACAAGTCATTCTAAGGTTTCACATCGCCAAATTAGTCAATTGTTTGCTAATAATGAGCTCCAATCTCATAACAAGCCATTCTGAGGTTCTAGATCACCGAATCGGTCAATCGTTCACTGATAATGAGTTGTAATCTTATCACAAGCTATTCTGAGGTTCCACATCGTCGAATCAGTCAACCGTTCATTGATAATGAGCTACAATCTCATAGCAAGTCATTCTGAGGTTTGACATCACTGAATTAGTCAACCGTTCACTAATAATGAGCTATAATCTCATAACAAGTCGTTCGTAGGTTCTAGATCACCAAATCAGTCAATCGTTCATTGATAATGAGCTGTAATCTCATAAAAAGCCATTTTGAGGTTCCACATCACTAAATCGGTCAACCATTCATTAATAATGAGCTACTATCTCATAATAAGTCATTCTAAGGTTCCACATCACCAAATCGGTCGACCATTCACTTATAATGAGCTGTAATCTCATAACAAGCCGTTCTAAGGTTCCAGATCATCAAATCGGTCAACAGTTTGCTGATAATGAGCTATAATCTCACAATAAGCTATTCTGAGGTTCCACATCACCAAATTGGTCAACCGTTCACTGATAATGAGCTGTAATCTCATAATAAGCTATTCTGAGGTTCTAGATCGCCAAGTCGGTTAACCGTTCATTGATAATGAGCTATAATCTCATAACAAGCCATTCTGAGGTTCCACATCACCGAATCGATCAACCGTTCATTGATAATAAGCTACAATCTCATAACAAGTTGTTCTGAGGAACCCCACATTGCTGAATCTATCAACTGTTCACTGATAATGAGTTGTAATCTCATAACAAGCTATTTTGATATTCTAGATCACTGAATCAGTCAACCATTTGCTGATAATAAGCTGTAATCTCATAACAAGCTATTTTGATGTTCTACATCATTGAATCGGTCAACCGTTCACTGATAATGAGTTGTAATCTTATAACAAGCCATTTTGAGGTTCTAGATCACTAAATCGGTCAACCGTTCATTGATAATGAGCTGTAATCTCACAACAAGTAGTTTTGAGGTTCCACATCGCCGAATTGGTCAATTGTTTATTGATAATGAGCTACAATCTCATAACAAGTCTTTCTATGGTTCCACATCATTAGATCGGTCAACCATTCATTGAAAATGAGGTACAATCTCATAACAAGTCATTCTGAAGTTCCACATCACCGAATCGGTCAACCGTTCACTAATAATGAACTGTAATCTCATAACAAGCCATTCTGAGGTTCTAGATTGCCAAATCAGTCAAGCGTTCACTGATAATGAGCTGTTATCTCATAACAAGCTATTCTAAGGTTCCACATTGCTGAATCGGTCAACCGTTCATTGATAATGAGCTACAATCTCATAACAAGTTGTTTTAAGGTTCCACATCGCTGAATCGGTCAACCGTTCATTGATAATGAGCTACAATCTCATAACAAGTCATTCTGAGGTTCCACATTGCCGAATCAGTCAACCATTTGCTGATAATGAGTTGTAATCTCATAACAAGCCATTTAAGGTTCTAGATCACCAAATCACTCAACTATTCACTGATAATGACCTGTAATCTCATAACAAGCCATTCTAAGGTTCCACATCATTGAATCAGGCAACTATTCATTGATAATGAGCTACAATCTTATAACAAGTCATTCTAAGGTTCCACATCACCAAATCAGTCAACCATTCATTGATAATGAGCTATAATCTCATACCAAGCTATTCTGAGGTTCTAGATCGCCAAATCGGTCAACCGTTCACTGATAATGAGCTGTAATCTCATAACAAACTATTCTGAGGTTCTACATTGCCGAATTAGTCAACCGTTCGCTGATAATGAGATGTAATCTCATAACAAGGTATTTTGAGGTTCTAGATCGCCCAATCGGTCAACCATTCATTAATAATGAGCTGTAATCTCATAACAAGCCATTTTGAGGTTCCACATCACTAAATTGGTCAACCGTTCATTGATAATGACCTATAATCTCATAACAAGTTGTTCTGAGGTTCCACATCACTGATTCGGTCAACCATTCACTGATAATAAGTTGTAATCTCATAAAAAGCTATTCTGAAGTTCTAGATCACCGAATCAGTCAACCATTTTTTTGATAATGAGCTATAATCTCATAACAAGTTGGTCTGAGGTTTCACATAGCCAAATTAGTCAACTATTCACTGATAATGAGCTATAATCTTATAACAAGCCATTCTGAGGTTCCACATCATTGAATCAGTCAACAATTCATTAATAATGAGCTACAATCTCATAACAAGTCATTCACAGGTTCCAAATCGCTGAATCGGTCAACCATTTATTAATAATGAGCTGTAACCTCATAACAAGTCATTCTGAAGTTCTAGATCACTGAATCGGTCAACCATTTACTGATAATGAGCTGTAATCTCATAACAAGCTACTCTGAGGTTCCACATCGCCGAATTGGTCAACCATTCATTGATAATCAGCTACAATCTCATAACTCATTTTGAGGTTCCACATCGCCGAATCAGTCAAACATTCATTAATAATGAGCTACAATCTCATAATAAATCATTCTAAGGTTTCACATCACCGAATCGGTCAACTGGTCACTGACAATAGGCTGTAATCTCATAACAAGTTTCTCTAAGGTTCTAGATTAGTGAATTAGTCAACCGTTCACTGATAATGAGCTGTAATCTCATAACAAGCCATTCTAAGGTTCCACATTGCTGAATCAGTCAACCATTCATTGATGATGAGCTATAATCTCATAACAAGTCATTCTAAGGTTCGACATCACTGATTCAGTCAATCGTTCACTAATAATGAGTTGTAATCTTATAACAAGCCATTCTAAGGTTCTAGATCACCGAATCGGTTAACCATTCGCTGATAATGAGTTGTAATCTCATAAGAAGCCGTTCTAAGGTTCCACATTGCCGAATCGGTCAACCGTTCATTGATAATGAGTTGTAATCTCATAACAAGCTTAACTGAGGTTTCACATCGCCAAATCGGTCAACCGTTCATTAATAATGAGCTACAATCTCATAAAAAGTTTTTCTGAGGTTCCACATCACTGAATCAGTCAACCATTCACTAACAATGAGTTGTAATATCATAACAAGCCATTCTGAGGTTCTATATCACTGAATCGGTCAACCGTTCATTGATAATAAGCTGTAATCTTATAACAATCTATTCTGAGGTTCCACATCACCGAATCAGTCAACCATTCACTAATAATGAGCTGTAATCTCATAACAAGCCGTTTTGAGGTTCTGGATCGCTAAATCAATCAACCATTCATTGATAATGAGCTGTAATCTCATAACAAGTTGTTCTAAGGTTTTGCATCACCAAATCATTCAACCATTCATTGATAAAGAGGTACAATCTCATAACAAGTCATTCTGCGGTTCCATATCGCCGATTTAGTCAACCATTCATTGATAATGAGCTACAATCTCATAAGAAGTCATTCTGAGGTTTCACATCACTGAATTAGTCAACCATTCGTTGATAATAAGCTATAATCTCATAACAAACTATTATGGGGTTCTAGATCATCCAATCGGTCAACCGTTCACTGATAATGAGTTATAATCTTATAACAAGCCATTCTAAGGTTTCACATTGCTGAATTGGTCAACCATTCATTGATAATGAGCTACAATCTCATAGCAAGTCATTCTGAGGTTCTACATCACCGAATCAGTCAACCGTTCATTGATAATGAGCTACAATCTCATAACAAGTCATTCTAGGGTTTCACATCACCGAATCGGTCACCCATTCCCTCATAATGAGCTATAATTTCATAACAAGATATTATGAGGTTCTAGATTGCCGAATTGGTCAACCGTTCACTGATAATGAGCTATAATCTCATAACAAGCTGTTTTGAGGTTCCACATCACCGAATTGGTCAACCATTCATTGATAATGAGCTACAATATCATAACTAGTTGTTTTGAGGTTCCACATCACTGAATCGGTCAATCGTTTGCTGATAATGAGCTGTAATCTCATAACAAGCTATTTTGAGATTCTAGATCACCGAATGGGTCAACCATTCACTGATAATGAGTTATAATCTTATAACAAGTCATTTTGAGGTTCTACATCGCTAAATCGATTAATCATTCATTGATAATGAGCTATAATCTTATAACAAATTGTTTTGAGGTTCCACATCACCGAATCGGTCAACCGTTCACTGATAATGAGTTGTAATCTCATAACAAGCTATTCTGAGGTTCTAGATTACCGAATTAGTCAACCGTTCATTGATAATGAGTTGTAATCTCATAAAAAGCTATTCTAAGGTTCCACATCGCCGAATCGGTCAACCATTCACTAAAAATGAGCTGTAATCTCATAACAAGCCATTCTAAGGTTCTAGATCACTGAATCATTCAACCATTCATTGATAATGAGCTGTAATCTCATAACAAGCCATTCTGAGGTTCTACATCGCCGAATTGGTCAACCGTTCATTGATAATGAGATATAATCTCATAACAAGTCATTCTAAGGTTCCACATCTCCGAATTGGTCAATTATTTATTGATAATGAGCTATAATCTCATAACAAGTTGTTCTGAGGTTCCACATCGCCAAATTGGTCAACTGTTCACTGATAATGAGTTGTAATCTCATAACAAGCTATTCTAAGATTCTAGATCACCAAATCGGTCAACCTTTCACTAATAATGAGCTATAATCTCATAACAAGCCATTCTGAGGTTCCACATCACTGAATCGGTCAACCACTCATTGATAATGAGCTACAATCTCATAACAAGTCATTTTGAGGTTCCACATCACCAAATCAGTCAACCGTTCATTGATAATGAGCTACAATCTCATAACAAGTCATTCTGAGGTTCCACATCACTGAATCAGTCAACCGTTTGCTGATAATGAGCTATAATCTCATAACAAGCCATTCTGAGGTTCTAGATCACCGAATCGGTCAATCATTCACTGATAATGAGTTGTAATCTTATAACAAGTCATTATGAGGTTCCACATCACTGAATCGATCAACTGTTCATTGATAATGAGCTACAATCTCATAACAAGTCATTCTAAGGTTCCACATCATCGAATCGGTCAACTGTTCACTAATAATGAGCTATAATCTCATAATAAGCCATTCTGAGGTTCTAAATCACTGAATCAGTCAATCATTCATTGATAATGAGCTGTAATCTCATAACAAGCCATTCTGAGGTTCCACATCACCGAATTGGTCAACCGTTCATTGATAATGAGCTACAATATCATAATGAGTTGTTCTAAGGTTCTACATCGCCAAACTGGTCAACCATTCACTGATAATGAGTTGTAATCTCATAACAAGCCATTTTAAGGTTCTAGATCACCGAATTAGTCAACCATTCGCTGATAATGAGCTATAATCTTATAACAAGCTATTTTGAAGTTCCACATCACTGAATCGGTAAACCATTCACTGATAATGAGTTTTAATCTCATAACAAGCCATTTTGAGGTTTTAGATCATTGAATTGGTCAACCATTCATTGATAATGAGCTATAATCTCATAACAAGTCATTTTGAGGTTCCACATCGCCAAATCGGTCAATTGTTCATTGATAATGAGCTACAATTTCATAGCAAGTCATTCTAAGGTTCTACATCACTGAATCGATCAACCGTTCACTGATAATGAGCTGTAATCTCATAACAAGCCATTCTGAGGTTCCACATCACCGAATTGGTCAACCATTAATTGATAATGAGCTACAATCACATAATAAGTCATTCTAAGGTTCCACATTGCCAAATTGGTCAACCGTTCACTGATAATGAGTTGTAATCTCATAACAAGCCGTTCTAAGGTTCTAGATTGTTGAATCAGTCAACCGTTCACTGATAATGACATATAATCATATAACAAGTTGTTTTGAGGTTCCACATCGCCAAATCGGTCAACCATTTGCTGATAATGAGTTAAAATCTCGTAACAAGCCATTCTAAGGTTCTAGATCTCTGAATCAGTCAATCATTCATTGATAATAAGCTTTAATCTCATAACAAGTCATCTTGAGGTTCCACATCATTGAATCGGTCAATCATTCATTGAGAATGAGCTACAATCTCATAACAAGTTGTTCTGGGGTTCTACATCGCTGAATCGGTCAACCATTCACTGATAATGAGTTGTAATCTCATAACAAGCTAGTCTGAGGTTCTAGATCGCCGAATCGGTCAACCATTCACTGATAATGACCTATAATCTCATAACAAGCTATTCTAAGATTCTACATCACTGAATTGATCAACCGTTCATTGATAATGAGCTATAATCTCATAACAAGCCATTCTGAGGTTTTAGATCACCGAATCGGTCAATTATTCATTGATAATGAGCTGTAATCTCATAACAAGCCATTCTAAAGTTCCACATCACTGAATCAGTCAATCGTTCATTCATAATGAGTTACAATCTCATAACAAGTCATTCTAAGGTTCTACATCACCAAATCGGTCAACTGTTCACTGATAATGAGCTGTAATCTCATAACAAGCCATTCTGAAGTTCTATATCACTGAATTAGTCAACCATTTGCTGATAATGAGCTATAATCTTATAACAAGCTGTTCTAAGGTTCCACATTGCTATATTGGTCAACCGTTCATTGATAAAGAGCTACAATCTCTTAACAAGTCATTCTAAGGTTCCACATCACCGAATCAGTCAATCGTTTGCTGATAATGAGCTATAATGTCATAACAAGCTATTCTAAGGTTCTACATCACCGAATCAGTCAACCATTCGCTGATAATGAGCTGTAGTCTCATAACAAGCCATTCTGAGGTTGTAGATCATCGAGTTAGTCAACCATTTATTGATAATGAGCTATAATCTCATAACAAACTGTTCTAGGGTTCCACATCACCAAATCGGTCAATTGTTCATTGATAATGAGCTACAATCTCATAACAAGTTGGTCTGAGGTTCCACATCACCAAATCGGTCAACCATTCACTCATAATGAGTTATAATCTCATAACAAACCATTCAGAGGTTCTAGATCGCCGAATCAGTCAATCATTTGCTAATAATGAGTTGTAATCTCATAACAAGCTGTTATGAGGTTTCACATCACCGAATCGATCAACCGTTCATAGATAATGAGCTGTAATATCTTAACAAGCCATTCTGAGGTTCTAGATCATTGAATCAGTCAATGGTTGATTGATAATGAGCTGTAATCTCATAACAAGCCATTCTAAGGTTCCACATCGCCGAATCAGTCAACCATTCATTGATAATGAGCTATAATCTCATAACAAATTATTCTAAGGTTCCACATCACTGAATCGTTCAACTGTTCATTGATAATGAGCTACAATCTCATAACAAGTCATTCTAAGGTTCTACATCACTGAATCAGTCAACCATTCACTGATAATGAGTTGTAATCTCATAACAAGCCGTTCTGAGGTTCTAGATCACCAAATCAGTCAACCATTCACCGATAATGAGCTATAATCTCATAACACACCGTTCTGAGGTTCTACATCACCAAATCAGTCAACCATTCATTGATAATGAGTTACAATCTCATAACAAGTTGTTCTAAGGTTCCACATTGCTGAATCGGTCAACTGTTCACTGATAATGAGCTATAATCTCATAACAAGCCATTCTAAGGTTCTAGATTCCCAAATTGGTCAACCGTTCACTAATAATGAGCTATAATCTCATAATAAGCCATTCTGAGGTTCGACATTGCCGAATCGGTCAACCATTCATTGATAATGAACTACAATCTCATAACAAGCCATTCTGAGGTTCCACATCACCAAATCGGTCAACTGTTTATTGATAATGAGCTACAATCTCATAACAAGTCATTTTGAGGTTCCACAATGCTGAATCAGTAAATCGTTCATTGATAATGAGCTACAATCTCATAACAAGTTATTCTGAGGTTCCACATCGCCGAATCGGTCAACAGTTCACTAATAATGAGCTGTAATCTCATAATAAGTCATTCTGAGGTTCTAGATTGCCGAATTGGTCCACCATTCACTGATAATGAGCTGTAATCTCATAACAAGCTATTCTGAGGTTTCACATCATAGAGTCAATCAACTGTTCATTGATAATGAGCTACAATCTCATAACAAGTCATTCTAAGGTTCCACCTCACAAAATCAGTCAACCATTCACTGATAATGAGCTATAATCTCATAACAAGCCGTTATGAGGTTCTAGATTGCTGAATCGTTCAACTATTCACTGATAATAAGCTGTAATCTTATAACAAGCTATTTTGAGGTTCCACATCCCTGAATCGGTCAACCGATCACTGATAATGAGCAATAATCTCATAACAAGTCATTCTGAGGTTCTAGATCGCTGAATCAGTCAACCGTTCATTGATAATAAGCTGTAATCTCATAATATGCCCTTCTGAGGTTCCACATCATCGAATTGGTCAACCGTTCATTGATAATGAGTTACAATCTCATAACAAGTTGTTCAAAGGTTCTACATCGTTGAATCGGTCAACCATTCATTGATAATGAGCTACAATCTCATAACAAGTTGTTCTGAGGTTCCACATCGCCGAATCAGTCAACCGTTCACTGATAATGAGTTATAATCTCATAACAAGCCATTCTGAGGTTCTAGATCGTTGAATCGGTCAACCATTCACTGATAATGAGCTGTAATCTCATAACAAGCCATTCTGAGGTTTCACATCGCCGAATCGGTCAACTGTTCATTGATAATGAGCAACAATCTCATAACATGTCATTCTAAGGTTCCACATCACCGAATCAGTCAACCATTCGCTAATAATGAGCTATAAACTCATAACAAGATGTTCTAAGGTTCTAGATCACCAAATCGATCAACCGTTTGCTGATAATGAGCTATAATCTTATAACAAGCTATTCTGAGGTTCCACATCACTGAATCAGTCAATCATTTACTGATAATGAGCTTTAATCTCATAACAAGTTGTTTTAAGGTTCTAGATCGCTGAATCGGTCAACTATTCATTGATAATGAGCTGTAATCTCATAACAAGCCATTCTGAGGTTCCATATCACCAAATTGGTCAACTGTTGATTGATAATGAGCTACAATCTCATAACAAGTTGTTATGAGGTTCCACATCGCTGAATCAGTCAACCATTCGCTGATAATGTGTTATAATCTCATAACAAGCCATTCTGAGGTTCTAGATCATTGACTCAGTCAATTGTTCACTGATAATGAGTTGTAATCTCATAATAAGCTATTCTGAGGTTCTACATCACCGAATTAGTCAATCGTTCGCTGATAATGAGCTGTAATCTCATAACAAGCTATTCTGAGGTTCTAGATCTCTGAATTGGTCAACCGTTCATTGATAATGAGCTATAATCTCATAACAAGCCATTCTAAGGTTCCACATCGCTGAATCAATCAACCGTTCATTGATAATGAGCTACAATCCCATAACAAGTTGTTCTGAGGTTCCACATCACCAAATTGGTCAACCGGTCACTGATAATGAGCTGTAATCTCATAACAAGCCGTTCTGAGGTTCTAGATCACCGAATCAATCAACTATTCATTGATAATGAGCTATAATCTCATAACAAATTGTTTTGAGGTTCTACATCGCCGAATCGGTCAACTGTTCATTAATAATGAGCTACAATCTCATAACAAGTTGTTCTGAGGTTCCACATCGCCGAATCAGTCAACCGTTCATTGATATTGAGCTACAATCTCATAACAAGTCATTCTGAGGTTCGACATCACCAAATCAGTCAACCATTCACTGATAATGATCTGTAATCTCATAACAAGTTGGTCTGAGGTTCTAGATCGCTGAATCAGTCAACTGTTCACTAATAATGAGCTTTAATCTCATAACAAGTTATTTTGAGATTCCACATCGTCGAGTTGGTCAACTATTCATTGATAATGAGCTACAATCTCATAACAAGTCATTGTAAGGTTCCACATTGCCAAATCAGTCAACCGTTCACTGATTGTAATACCTACCCCTTTGTCTGGTTGCCTATGTTAGTTTCTGATCTCTTTTAGACCATAGTATGTATGTGTTAGTTCTTTTAGGTGATTTTAAAAATATTCATGCGTCACTTTTCAGTATGTTATTGATCCACTATTATCATATTGTATCTTTTGTGTATATGTGATTTAAGGTTATTTTAATGATGCTTATGTATATGTTAGGATTTCATTTCGATTATGGTTTTCTGAGAATACTGACCTTAGATTTATATGCACATGGATCATTGTATATTTTCATTACTGTTCAATTTGCTTGGTATGGTATGGGACAGAGTCATAGTTACTTGCTTTTGCAAGATCCACACGATAACCTAGTCTCAACCATTGTTTTCCATATGATATATGTATGTATGTTTGTCTTGGTGATGACAAGTTTGCAGGTACCGGGCTACGTCTTCCCTGAATTGGAAGGAGTGAGCGTGCCCTATCGCATTAATCTCAATGGTAAGAAAGGGGAGATAGTTTTCAGGTCCAAATCCTATCCTAAACCAAATTTTCCTAGTCAGTGGACAAATACCTGTTTTGACTACCCTGACCGAATTCGTATAGTTGATAGGAATTCGTGTATCCCTTTCCTTGATCATGTTTGATTTTGCATGTTTTCGGTTTCAGGTGCTTGATGTGATTATGTGGGTGTTATATCAT